>OY731401.1:46904237-46919039 GCA_963425845.1 Sphenostylis stenocarpa
GTCTTTTTCTTCAGTTCTTCGATCTTACTTTTAGTAGCCGCTGCTACTTCAACATTGAAGCTCTTTGGGAGGCTTGTCATTGGGGAATGAATCAATAGCAGTAAGGATCTCTTCGATGTCACGGATGGTTGAGATGAATGACTTGAGAGAGTGACATCATCTTCAGACAATAGAATATCGAGAATAAAAAATGGATCTTCTTTAATGGCAGTTCGATATTCTGAAAAGTTTTCAGGAATACGATCATTCTGTCGAGGCAATGAAGTCGAAGTTTGTTCGATATATGGTGTTTCTTCTTGGACTAAGGGAGATATTAGTTGATTCAACAGGGAATGTTCGGGAGTGTTTAGGTAAGGGTAGTATGATAGTTTTGATATCGAAATTTCTTTGTCTTTGGGTTTTGGAGAAATTAAGTTTAAGAGGGTTGTAGCATTCTCGATAAAAGTTTTCGAATCGAGATATTTGAAGATAATGAGAGTATTTATTTTTCTTAGTTTTCGATCTATTGTGCACAAGGAGAGAAGTAATATTAGTCAATTTCATTTGGATTGTATCAAAGTCAGAATGACTTCTTAGAAAATTATCGATTTGGAAGAATGGTGAAGCTTGACTTAAACCAAATTGCCTTGAGAAAAACTGAAGGTAGTTGAGACGACGAATGTGGAGGGAAGTTAAATAAAAACGTGGCACAAATTTTTCGGGAAAAGACGTGTTGTTTGGAGAATTAAGTAATATTAGGGGAATGACTTGATTTGACATGTGATAATAAAAACAACTTTGTATGGCTTCAGAACATTTAAAGAGTTGAGGTAGACACTTTTTGAAAGAATACAAAATTTGCACAAATGTTTTTATTCTTTCAAGGGGGCATTTTGTTAGTGGGAAAAATCGATATATGAATCGAAAAGTGGGTAGAAGAAAATTCGATGACCATGTGTTGGGGAAAATCGAGATCTGAATAAAAAATGGATAGAAGAAATTCGATGACCATGTGTTTGAGAAAATCGATATATGAATCGAAAATGGATAGAAGAAATTCGATGACCATGTGCTGGGGAAAATCAAGATATGAATCGAAAAGTGGATAAATCGAGATATAGATCGGAAAGTAGATAAATCGAGATATAAATCGAAAGTGGATAGAGGAAATTCGATGAACATGATTGGGAGTAAAAAATCAATAATAAGTATCGAGTGTGAAGTTAAGTTTGAGGGAAGTCAGAGGCAGTTCAGGTATTCGATGTCTGAGGTTGAAATCGAAGAAAACAGTTATCTTGCACATGAGAACATGGGGTAGAGGTTTCTACATCGTTCTTAGGTGGAGGTCGAAATCGAGGGAAACAGTTGCTCATGTGAACATGGGGTAGTAGTTTCTAAACCGTTCTTAGGTGGTTAGAAGCAGTTCAAAGTATTCGATGACTGAGGTCGAGATCGAGGGAAGCAGTTATCTGGCGCATGGGAACATGGGGTAGCGGTTTCTAAACTGTTCTTAGATGGTTATGTTGAAGAAGGCTATAAATAGAACAAAGCGTGAAGAAGGAAAGAGGATTTTCAGAGGTATCAGAAATCTATTGTACAAGTTTACTGGAGAACGATGAATCATGAAATTTTTGGCAATCTGGATTTCCACTTTTATCGACTTTTGTTATCGCTTTCTTTACTTTCCCTGGTAATTTATTTTTAATGCAATTTAAATTTACCTGTTTGTACTTTCTAGTTATTTCAATTCCTTGTAATTTACTCTTGTGCAATTTAAAATTATGCATTGCTTTTGCCTCGATATCTTTTACTGCTTTCTTTATTTTCCATGGTAATTTATTTACATGCAATTTAAGTTCGTGTTGTTCGTTCCTGCATTTATTTTTATTTAGTTGCTTTATTTGGGTTTGCATGTCTCTTATTTTACATAGTCTTTCATATTATTTCGTTTACACTTAATTTTATTTCTGCTGATTTTCATGTTCTCGAGTCTCTTAATAAAAAAAATAAACTTTCGTTTTTAAGTTAATGAATATAATTTATTTATCCATTGTTGTTGAACGACATTTCTTTCGATTGGATATAACTGTTTATTTGAGTAACATTAATATTTGTATGCTTTTAAATTTGTTTTCTATGTTTCGCACTTTAATTTATCGCTTCATACGTTTTTCATTGAAAAACTTTGTTTGCTAGCCTAAATAAAAAAATTTACGGTGGTTAAAATTTGGTTAGAACTTAATCTTTAGGAAATTGAAACAAAACCAAAAAATTTCACCAAAAACAACTTGATATCTCAACTTCTCGATAATTTTTTTTATATCATGCTTGAATGTTCAAACTTCATGACGTACATTAATTGATAATTATAATTAATATAATACTAGTTTCTACTTTGAATCCTCACTAAAGTATTGTTATTATAAAATGCTTTTTCATAAATTATTTGATGAAAACACACAACAATAATATAAACAGTAATAAAAAATAATCCAGACATAAAAAAGGCGATCAGGATACACCCATGTGTTTGCACGAGGTTAAAAGCTAGTTATATATAAAAATAATAAAATCCTACATATAAACATATACGAGTGTAAGATAAAAATAAAAATTTAACATATTAAAAATAATATATCTTAACATTTTCGTCCAGATTAAAATTCATTTCTTCTTTATTCTCGCGTTTAAGCGCTCTTTTATTTTCCCCATACCCTTCATTTTATTACCTCTATCCCTATAAATATTGAACTCAATTCCTTTCTTACTTCATTTGATTACCTCTATCATCCCCTTCACGACGCATTCACAATACCTTGTTTTTCTTCTTCCTTTGTATTACGAATATTATCTTTCATCCCATTTGTTACATGATTGTTAGTTTGTTACGTGGTTCTGTTGTTTTTTTTTTAGCTTTTCTACATAGCTATATATTTTACTTTGTTTGTACTGTTTTTACACAGAAAGAAAGATATAATTCAATAATATGAGATTTACATATACTAAGATGATATCAAAAGTTTTCTTTCCTTAATTGCTCTTCCATGACTTCTGATTCTTATTTGAATTTTCATACCAATCTTTACTTCCTTCATTCTAATGAAAATCTTGTCCTAGTTCTCGTTTCTTCTTTGCTTGATAACAAAAATTATCATGCTTGAGCTCATGCTATAAAACTTGTCCTGAAATCTAAGTTAAAATTCATCGATGAAAGCTTAAACCGCCGTTCACCGCCCCTTTTCATGAACCTTGGGATCGATGTAACATGATGGTTCTCTCTTGGCTTCAACGTTTCGCTGCTGTTATATGGCAAGATCTATTTCATCGTTTTCATTAGGGTGATATTTTTCGTGTTGCTACATTATAAGAAGATTTATAAAAATTAACCCAATGTGCCTTTTCTGTTACTGAATTTTATACGACCTTACGGATCATTTGAGAAGAAATCGATACTTTTTACCCCCTTGTTGCTTGCAAATGTTCAGTTCCTTGTCCTTGTAGTGCGCTTGATTCTGCCCTAAAATATAAGCAACAAGATCAAGTGATTCGTTTTCTTAAGGGTTTGAATGATCAATATGCCTCCGTCAGATCTCACATCATGCTTATGAATCCTCTTCCTCCACTTACTAAGGTTTTTAATCTGGTCATTCAACAAGAACGCCAATTTATTTCTATTCATGATCTTATTAATGTTTTTATTGAATCTCAAACTTTAGCTGTTGATATAAATCCTCATTCATGGCCGAAATCTAATGGTAACTTTACTTTGGGAGTTTTCAATGGTGACTGTAATAGAGGTTTTACTTCTTGAGGCCGCGGTAGGTTATCTGGTGGATGCGGTCAATCAGGTAATAAATTCTGCACATACTGTGATCGACCTAATCACACCATCAATACTTGCTATTTCAAACATAGTTTTCCCCAGGGTTTCTCTCTAAAGGTGCACGCATGGCTAGTACTCTCCAGAGTGCTTTTACCACAAATTCATCTACATCCAATATCTTGCCACCTCAAGAAGTTTCAAGTTCAGTGGTTAATTTTACTACAGAACAGTATCAAGACATTCTGACCCTTTTACAACAATCCAAGTTTGTTCCTCATACTACTAATTATATGTTCACTTTTTTTGTCTCCAACTCTTTCACCTCTCCATCCACTATTCCTATACCCTCTTCTCCTTATCCAGGTAACACTACAAGAAAAAACACTTTTAGCAACCGAAATTAGCGATCAAATTTTTTCGGTCATAATTAGCAACGAATTTAGCGACTGATTTAATTCGGTCGCAATTAACGACCGATTTAATTTGGTCGCAATTAGCGACTGATTTAGTGACCGATTTAATTTGGTCACAATTAGCGACCGATTTAGCGATCGATTTAATTTGGTCGCAATTAGTAACCGATTTAATTCGATCGCAATTTAGCGATCGATTTAGAGACCGATTTAATTCGGTCACAATTTAGCGACCGATTTTGCCACCGAAATATGATTTGGTTTCATATTTTATTTAGCGACCGAAATAACGACCAATAGTTTGTGTCATAAAATTTCGATCGCTAAATTGGTGGTTATTCCTTACTAAAATAAAAAAATTATTTAGCAAGCTGATTTAGCGATCGAATGACAAATTGAAGTAGTGACCGAATTGAAATCGGTTGCTAATGAACATTATTATTTTTTATTATATTTAAATTTATTTTTTTATAAATATACTTTAATTGCTTTAGTATATTTTTTACAATTTATTTTTTAAAATATATTTTAAAAATAAACTTTGGTCTCAATATTAACAAAATGAAAATTAACTTTAATTTAAAATTACTAAAATAAAAATATTATTAAAAATAAATCAAATTTATTAAAAATTTAAATTATAATAAATTAAGACTGGAGTGATATTAACTATTTAATACATTGTTTAAGAAAAATTTAATAACAAATATTCTTTAATATATTTTTCAATTGAAATTAAATTATATTTTAAAAATTTATATTAAAAAATTGAACACATCAAATTATCACATTTTAATTCCTCATTAACTTAATTAATTAAAAAAATTACAATATCAATCAAATTATTACAATTTTATTTTATAATATTTTCTTTTTGATCTAGTTTTTAAATTTATTACTTTATTATTATTAATTGCTTAACCATGGTTGTTTTCATATAATTGATATACTAGAAAAAATTTATATTAAAATATAATTGACATAGATTAGATAATAAATATATTATTTAATTAAATTATTTATAAAAATATATTTATCTTTAGTTGAAATATTTTTTTACTTTAAATATACTAATTAATATTTTTCATTTTTAACAAAATCAATAACAAAGATTAAAAATAGATTGCTAGAAAAGTTAAAAATTTAAAACTAATTCATTTTATAAATACTAAAAATAAACCATATTTAAATAAATTAAAAATATATTTAAATCTATATTCAACACACCTCCAATTTTGTTCAATAAATGCATAGATCACATTTACAAACTTTATCATTGAAATAACTTCAAAATTATTAACTTTATTTTTTCAAAGACTAGTTTTTCTTGTCAGCTTTTTCAAAAAAACATTTAATGTAAGTTAAAGCTGTACCTTTTTAAAATTTCAACTTTTTTATATATTGGATTTTTATTAAAAAATTTCTAAAATTGGATAAAAAAATGGAGATTTAATTATACTTTTAATAAATTTAAGATAATATTAGCTTTTATTTTTATTTTTAAATATTTATTTTTTAAAACAGAGAAACTATAATTTTAGTTTCTAAATACTAAATTTAATTCATTAAATTTATTATTATTTAATCTCTTAATTTTAGTATTAAAAATTTAAATTATATTTTATAAAATTAAAATAATTATAATATATTTTTCTACTTTGATAATTAAAAATATAATTAAACTAAAACTGAAAAATATTATAATACATTTTTGAACTCTTTTTTATAATATTTTTATCATTATTATATTTTTGGATTAATTGTTTTTTCCTAATTTTTTATAAAGTCAATTTTAATATTTAAAATATTTAACATTTTGAATTCTGAAACTTTTTAACATTTTATGTTCGATATGAGTGCTCGAATTTATAAAAAAATTTATCTACAAAATTCATTTCTCTAATTTTTATCTTCACATTTCTTAACTATTTTTTTATAATTATGAAGATCAAGATTGATACACACTTAAATATATTATAAATGAAGAATATTTGTTCATTCTAATTTTTTTTCAACCTATAATTTTATTATTTTTATTTTAAATATATTTATATTTTTTAAAATTAAGAATTTTAATCTAGTCATCTAAATCTTTGATGTGATGATTCTAATTAATTGATATTATTAAATGATTTTATTTGATTTGTTATAGTAAAAATCATCAAAGTAAATGTTAAAATAATATTAATTACTTTAAATGATAAGAAAATAAATAAAAAAATAAAAATTTGAAGTTAAAAAATACATAAAAATAAAATAAAAAAATTTAAATACTTGTCTTAAATAATATAAAACAAATTTAATGGTGGATTAAAATAGAACAACATTTATAAGAGACTATTTATTTTTATTTATGATGGATCAAAAGTGTAAATATGTTAAATTTATAATTTTATTTATGAAATACATTTAAATTTATAATTAACAAAAATAATGAAAATCTTAATATAATATGATACTTTTAGTAATGTATTTTTTTATAAATTTAAACTTACTTTTTTTTTAGTTTAGTTTGTAAATTTTATATATTATTATTGTTAATTGATATACTAGAATAAATTTATATAAAAATAGTCTTTATCTTCAAAATTCACTTCTTCAAATTCTATCTTTATATTTTTCTACTGTTTCTTTATAGTTAATAATGTCAACATTTGTGCACACACTTAAATATAATATAAAGTAAAGAGTATTTGTTTATTCTATTTTCTTTCCAATCTATAATTTTAGTATTTTTTAAATATATTTTATATTTTTAAAATTAATAATTTTAATATAGTTCTAAGCTTTTGATGTGATGATTTTAATTAATTCATATTATCGAACCATTTTATTTGATTTATTATAGTAAAAATCAATAAAATAAATGTTAAAATAATATTAATTATTTAAATTATAAGAAAATAAACAATAAAAATAGAAAATAAAGTATCCTATAAAAGAAGACTAATTATTGTAAAGATAAAATAGAATATGGGAGGAGACGAAGATGATAATGTAGTAGAAATGATAGAGTTTTCAAAAAAATGTAGAAGGTGAGAAGTTTAAAAAGAAAAAAAAGTTAAGAAAAGGATATATACATAAGTAATTGGATTAAATTTATTATCCCCTCATATATTATTAAATATTATTAGTGTAATTTTAGTTTAATTAAAAATTAGAATACAAATATACTATACTATACTAATATACCAATATATTATAATATTTGTAATTTATTTTCCTTGTGTATAAATTACAAAACTAATAATTTTTAAAAATTTTAATGATAATTTTTTTAACTTATATGTTACAAAATATTTTTAGTACTTTAATAAATATAACTTTTTTAAAATATATTTCATCAATTTAAAGTATAATTTTTTTGTATTTTTATTAAATGTGGATATCTTTAATATTTTGTACATGTAAATATAATTTATATATGTTTTTAAACCTTTTTTTAAAATTTGTTTTTAAAAATATAAAAATCTACAAATCTAAATATATAAATATATAAATATATCAAAATATCAAAATATATGAATATATGAATATATAAATATATAAATATATAAATATATTTTTATTTATAGATTTTATATTGATATATTTATACCAATATACATTTATTTGTATATAAATATAATTTATTTGTAAGTTATTATCGGAAAATCCATGTAGCTTAGTAGTTGGAGTATCGAGTCTTCAACTTTAAGGTACCGGGTTTGAATATTATCATTGACACTAATGTGATAATAATTCAAAGGGGTAGGGGATCCTCTAGATAATAGAGGGTTTGTAAATAAATAAAATATAATATAAAGGATAGGGGAACCTCTAAAAGACGTAAATAATTAACTTTGTTATCGATTTAGCGACCGAAATTATATGTCGCTATTTTTGCGATCGATTTAAATAATTATTTAAATAATTCAATTAATATATTAGCGACCAATATAAATCGGTCGCTATTTTCTTTAACTTTGCCACCGATTTAGTGATTGATTTAATAATATTAATTTCGATCGCTATTTAGGTATTTAAGGAATAAGTGACCAAATTATTTAGAGACCACCTTATCGGTCGCTATTTTTGCGACCGAAATGAAAATCAGTCGCTAACACATTAGCTACTTGGTCTTTTGCGACGACGCATTTCGGTCACTAACTGATTAACGACCAATTTTTTGACATTAGCGATCGAATTTTTTGGTCGCTAAAACTATTTTTTCTTGTAATGTAAACATATTCATCAGTGAATTTTTGGACACCTGTGCCACTGACCATATTACCTTTCATTTCAAACATTTTATTAATTACAAGTCTATCTCTCCTATTTTAATCACATTACCCAATAATGTCCAAATTTTCACCTTTATTTCTGGTATTGTCCTTTTATCTGACTCTTTGATCCTTTATGTTCTTTATGTACCAGATTTTCGTGTCAATTTAATTTCAGTTCATAAACTCATTCATACTCTCAAATGTCATTTGTCTTTTCATTCTAACTCTTGCTCTATTATGCAAAATACCTCCAAGATGATGATTGGTTTAGCTGAATTGAACCAAGGATTATATGTAATAAATCTTCCTCCTCACCAGCTACATCCTTCTTCTACGGTTCACACCACTACTACCAATATCCTAGGTGGCTTTCTTTGGCATAATAGATTAGGTCACCCTTCCGATTCTATTTTACAAATTATTTCATAGCATTTCCCTTCATTCCGTATTGTAAAAGCACTCCTCCATGTGATACTTGTCATTTTGCCAAACAAAAGAAGTTACTATCTCATGCAGTGCATCTACATCTCTTGCTGCTATTATTTGGTTCCCCACACGTTTACTTCTTTTATTTTGTTATGGTATCACAGGTTTTCCTTTGAAGAGTTATGTTGTATTCTAAATTATAACTTATTTTTTCTTGTTTATTGAAGAGTCACAGAGGACTGAATTCATTATTCACCTTCAATGACGCTTTATATACATAAATTCACCTCCCTTAACTAATATAAGACCTTATCCAATATTTTTTTACATGTCGTTCAACAAGAGAGACAATTTCTTGAAAATTTACTCTTGGACTTGACATCAAGATCAATGCTATTAGCACCAACAATATCATATTTTGTAAATATTGTGGGTGTGCATTGTTCATACTGATGTTGTGTGTTACAAAAAGCAAGATTTTGCACTCATTGGAAGAAATGGTTATACAATCAATACTTGTTACAAGAAACATGACTTTCCTCCTAGCCATAGGCTACATAATGAAAAGAATAGAATGATCAACAATATCAAAACTCCAAAGAAGACTCAAACAATCAGAACCAAGACTCCTCTAAGAAGCATGATGTGAAACTGTCACGAAATCAATACCAAATGCTCAAGATGTTTATTCAAAAGTCTGGTAGTTACACTGACTCTTATCCTATTAAAAAAATCACTCTTGCAATATGAATTCCATTGTCACACAAAACACAACCTCCTCGATAAGAGTAAAGGTAAATTCAGCCTAGTCACCAGTATGATCAAATAACAAAATCAAAATATAAGATCTTGGATTCTTGATTCAGGTGTTGTGGATCATGTATCTTATACTCTTTTGAATTTCTTCTTTTATGAATCCATTACCCATTAATGTGAATTTGCCTAATGGTAATCACATTCTTGCCACTCACATAGGTATGGTGAAAATCAGTGATGATTTACTTCTCATTAACGTATTATACATGCCAGGATTCGTGTACAACATAATTTCTGCATCCAAACTTATATTAAATAACAATTATAAGCTTATTTTTTTGTTTAAATGATTGCATCATACCAGACAACAATACCAACAACATGATTGGTATAATTGAGGCCAAAGATGGATGGTACATCCTTGAATCAAACAATGGAACTGCATGAATGTTTTTGTCAAGACAAAATATGTAGCTAAAAATATTGATCTATGACATGCTAGATTAGGTCATTTGTCCATTAACAAGCTTAATATAATGAAACTGTTGAAGTCATACCCTACTTAAATCGTCACAAAGATAGTGTGAAGAAAAATAATCCCTGAATGCTTGAGAAACAAATGATTAACGAGCATAACAAAAGTTTCTTGAAATAGTTTAAAAAATGTTCAAAATGATAATACAACTTCTGATGTTTTGAAATGGTTAACACGTGAACCTAACTTTGATGTCATATGTTAGAGTTGGTATGCCATAAATAATTATTCATTTTATACAAAATCTGAAGAAGAAAAAAGCACAATGCAAAACAATGAATGGATTAATGGTCATGGCTGAATCAATGCATTTATCTAGTTAAAAGGATAAATATCTTGTTGTGGCGTCAATGTGTTACTTTGGTGTAATGGAAGATATATGGGTAATTGATTACACAGGCTTTAGAGTACATATTTTTAAGTGTAAGTGGGTAGATAGAAATAGTGGTGTCAAAACCAATGACTTAAGTTTTACCTTGGTTGACTTTGAAAAGATAGGTTATAGAGAAGAGCCATTCATCATGGCATATCAAGTGAAACAAGTATTTTATGTCACTGATCCGGCTAATAAAAGATGGTCTGTGTAGTTCTCTAAGGGAGAACCATTAGTCATGAGAATGATGATTTTACACTTGATATAAGTGAGACTCCATCTTTTTCCATAAATATGCCAACCTTGGATCTGGAGAATGAAGTAGACGATGTATATGCTACATGTGATTATGACCACGAAAGATTGTGGGAGAACATTCCAACTTGAAAATGAAAGCAATGGGGGGGAGATTGATGGAAATGTCCCTACATTCCCAAGAGATGATTTTGATGATGATTCAAGTCAACTACATTCAAGTCAACACCATTCAAGATGAATTAAGGACAAGCTAAATTTATGACGTTGGTGAAAATGTGAAACATTTCCCTACATGCCCAAGATATGTTTTTGATAAAGATGATGATTCAAGCAAGCCCAAGATGATTCTTGAAGACTAGATAGAGTCCTAGAATACTGGATATGGAGGTACAAGTTGATGAAGTAATATTATGCATAAGCCTCCAAAGCACAAGTGTGATAAAATTCATAACATGATATTTTTCTTTGTCATAATCAATTATGATGCATCAGAAATGGAAAAATGATTTTCTCTGTCATAATTGATTATACTAGTAATATAATCAATTATGACAATTCAAATTTGAAAAATATATCCGTTTTAAAGAATACATGTTTTTTAATACATCCTGATTTTCTCTATGATATTATTAATGTCCAACGGCCATTTTCTGATGCTATTTTTCTATTTAATTAAGTTTTGATGAAAAATAAAAAACACACAATTACACAATTCGAAAATACAATTTACATTCAATCAGTTTTGAGAAAAGAATTCTGAGCAAGGCAACAGAGATATTTTACACCTTCTGAGAAAACCCTCTTCTCTACTACCTTCTGTGCTTTCATTATTAATCACACTTGTTCTTGGAGATTGGCATTCTATAGGCTTCTATAATTTGTTGTCTCCATTACCCAGGTGTGTATGTTCTTATTTTTATTACCTTCATCCTTTGTGTATTGGTGGCAAAGGAGGTGTTTTCATCCTTTGATTTGTTCAAAGGAGGTTTTCATCCCTAGTGTGATTCTAGGGAGGTGTTCATCCTTAGTGAGATTCTAAGGAGGTGTTTTTTCATCCTTTGATTTGTTCAGAGGAGGTGTTCATCCCTAGTGGGATTCTAGGGAGGTGTTCATCCTTAGTGGGTTTCTAAGGAAGTGATTGTCTTTTTAATTAGTTTAATTTTTACTAGTTCTTCCGCTGAGTTGATTGTAATTTGTAAACTGAATTTGAAAGATAGTGAATGGGGAGTCACTCTTGTGTTAAGAGTTGACTGGAAACTGGATGTAGGGTTGGCTATACCCGAACCAGTATAAATCTCTGTGTGCTCTTCTCTTTCCCTTATCTCTTTCTCTTTTCCTGATTATATTATCGCTTCCGCTTTATCTGTGTTCAAACAAATTATTGACTCAAATAAATTTCTAAGGAAGTGATTGTCTTTTTAATTAGTTTACTTTTTACTGGTTCTTCTGCTGAGTTGATTGTAATTTGTAAACTGAATTTGAAAGATAGTGAATGGGGAGTCACTCTTGTGTTAAGAGTTGACTGGGAACTGGATGTAGGGTTGGTTATACCCGAACCAGTATAAATCTCTGTGTGCTCTTCTCTTTCCCTTATCTCTTTCTCTTTTCCTGATTATATTATTGCTTCCGCTTTATCTGTGTTCAAACAAATTATTGACTCACAAATAAATTTTTAATTTGACATCTATTTTAATTTGTGCATCTATTCACCCCCCTCTAGATGCCATTTGTCTAACAGAAAATGTAATAATTTAAATATGTATGTACATTTATCATTTATGTTTGATTTATTTTTTATTTAGTATATTCAATTTATAATAATATAATAAATCATTCTAATTTGTTTATTTTGACAAATATATGAATGATTTGTGTGATATCCTCCTTCCTTTAGAAGGGGGAGAGTTAAGTTAGCCACCAACTCAGAAAAAGGGTAGACGTGTGACTAGACTCAAGGAGTTGACTATTAGCCGTAGTGCTAATGAGAGATTGCCCATACAATTTGATATGCAGACGGATCAGACTTTAGGAGAACATAACATAAAGTTCATTAGTTATGTGGCCTTGCTTGGTAAAAGTAAGGTAAGCATTTTGATTGATGACTAAGACCATATTCTAGAGGTTGTGAAGAACCAGATATGATAGACCATTTTCGATACAATCCTATCCAGGAAAAGGGATTTTGATCGTTTCCGGAGTTGCGTTCAACCACAAACAATGACAATCAAGTAGACATAGGGAAATCAAAGAAGAACACGGAAAGTCAAGAATGGGGAAGACACCACAGTCACAGACAACTGATAAGTCAAGGAAGATTCGCCACAAAGTTGGAAACTTTGATAAGAATCAAGTTCTAGGCTAAGAACCAAGAGAATCCTCTCTTCTCAAACCTGAAATTTCATTAATTTCTCAAAATAAAAAAAACTGCCTCCTCAATTTAGGTTTTCCTGTACATAATAAGTGAGCTACGTTTTTGGGCTTACTGCCTCTATTTTCGCAAAAAAGAAAAAGAAAAAGAAAGTGCAGTCTCGCAAAATACAAATTAGTCACGCAAAATAAAAAAAATGCAGTCTCACAAAAATACAAATGCTCGCTCAGCGAAAGGTTCTAAGCCTTTCTTCAAATAAATAAATCCATGTCTTCATATTTAAGTTTTCCATGTTTACAGTGCATTGGAGCATCATGAGCCATTTGGAGATGTGATCTTCTAAGCTTCGGCTCTGGGACCTTGTTGTAGGTCCCTTGAATTGCATTGGCTCCTCTTCAAGCTCTTCTTGTATAGGATCCACGGATAGTCCTCTATCAATCCCTCCTTGCAGAGAATTTGTCCTCAAATTGTTACCTACATCAAAAGGAGATAAATCACTAACATTAAAGCTAGAACTAACTCCATAATGGTTAGGCAAATCAATAACATAAGCATTATCATTAATCCTCTTCAGAACTTGAAATGGACCATCTCCTCTAGGTAAGAGTTTAGATTTCCTTTGTGAAGGAAACCTCTCTTTCCTCAAGTGACGACACTCGAATAGAAGGGAAACAATTTAGGGTTAGGTTTTAAGAGTTGATTTGATTGGAAATAGAAAACAGGAAAAAATAAAGGATACCGTAGGCGCCACAAATAAGAATATTTGATAAGCCAAGAAGGATCGCCACAAGAATCGAATAATTCTTGATAAGATCAAGTGATGCAAGGAAGAACCTTAGCAGAGTAACAACTCACAAAGTGATTCTGAATATTACGTACGTTCCTTCTGAATTTCGAAATGTTTAATACAATGAAGCACTTGTTGGATTTGATGAAGACATATAGAGTATATAGAGTTTAGTTTGTGGGTGTGTAGGTGAATAGGTTATTAGCTTAGAATTTAATCTCTTGATTGATCAATAGATCTTGTGATAAGCGCCTTTAAATGATGCATCTCATTGAACTTATTTTACTACATGAAAAAACTCTTTAAGCATTAAAAGAACAAACTGAGTTTTTTTCAATCTGTTAAAAAGAAGTTTCAATCTGTTAAAATCACTTAAAATAGGAAATGTTCATATGCTGTCAAAATTTTAATTGATTGAATCGCAGAATCAATAGGTTAAAATGTTCTTAATGATTTTTTCATATTAAAGGTTTCGCAATTTTAATCTGTTGAAATCAAGTTAAATCTGTTGAAACAGAGAGATGTTATTTTTCACTTTGAGGTATCACATGATTTCAATATGTTGAAATATCTTTTAATCGATTGAAACAGAGAGCTACCATTTTTTCTAAACTGTTTCAATCCATTAAAAACTCGGAACAACCGATTGAATTAGTTTTTAAATGAAATCAATCGATTGAAACGACATTTTAATCGATTGAAAAATATTCTGATCGATCACAACTCAATTCTGATCGATCATATCTGACTTTGATCGATCACAACTCAATTCTAATCGATCATACCTGGTTCTGATCGGTCATAAAGGTATTCGATCGG
>OY731401.1:46919139-47066708 GCA_963425845.1 Sphenostylis stenocarpa
GTTAGATATTGTTTATATATTATTTGATATTGTTAAGATATTGTTAGATATTGGTAACCACAATATCAAACAATATCTTCGTTTATTCTGTTACTTTCAGTTACTCTTTTAGTTGTATTTCTCTACTATAAATAGACCACCCTATGTGTGATTTATACACAAGGGAAATTAATTCCAAACTATATTTTCTTTATATTCAACATTCTTGAATCATCATCAAAGTCAACAAGCTTCATGTCCATGTAAGTTCAACATTCATGTCCTTGTATGTTTCAACAAATTGGATGTAAGGTCTTTTGATCCGAACTAGTATAAATCGACTGTGTAATACTCTATCCCTTCTCTATTTACTTTACACAACATTTTAATCGGTGAAATTTGGGAAATTTTTTAAAAACCCTAATTTTTGTTAAGAAACCAATTCACCCCCTCCTCTTGGTTTTTTTCCGTAAACGCAAACATTCTGCTGCGCGATTCTAACACAAAAGTCTGAACTTCATCATAATTCTTCCCTTAAATTTCAGACTCGGGGGAAAAATATATCAAGGTTTCATGAAAAACTACATCTATAGTAGTAAACATTTGTTTGGTTTGTGGATTGTAGCACCGATATCCTTTCTGGTGATCCGCATAGCCAAGGAACACACACCTTTCAGCTCCAGGAGACAACTTACATCTCTGATGCTTGTGTAAGTGAATATAAGCAACACAACCAAAAACTCTGTTTTAGTTCAGCAATTTTAGGACTTAATACTGCATCTATAAGTGATTGAAAAGGTGTTTTATACTCAAGAGACTTGGATGGTGTTCGGTTGATAGTGTATACTGCATATGTGAGAGCTTCTCCCCAATATATTGCTGGCATGTGAGCTCCAATCAGTGCAGTTTGGACCACCTCCAATAGATGACGGTTCTTTCGTTCTGCCACTCCATTCTGTTGTAGAGTATTTGGACAAGATCTCTGATGAACAATTCCTTTGGCTACTAAAAAATGTTGAAGTTCTGATTGCATATATTCTCCTCTGTTGTCATTGCGTAGTACCTGAACTTGTGCTTTGTACTAGGTCTCAATCATTTTGCAGAATTTCTGAAATAGTCCTCCAAATTCACTTTTAAACATCATCAAACATAACCAAGTCATTCGAGTACGATCATCAATAAATGTTACAAACCACGTTGAGCCACCGAACTTTGTAACCTTAGATGGACCACATACATCAGAGTGAATGATCATAAAAGGAAGAGAACTTTTATTTGAAATTAAAGGAAAATATGTTATGTGACTCTTTACAAACTCACAAACATCACAATAAAAAGTTGAAGTGTCTACTTTGTCAAATACATTAGGAAATAATTTTTTTATGTAACCAAAAGATGCATGTCCTAGACGCTTATGCCATAACCAAATATCCTCGCTTTTTCTTACTTCTTGAGACCCTTTTGTTGCTAGAACTTGACCAAGTCTCTTTAAATATTTTTCTGTCAGGTCCAATTAATACAACCTTCCTCGCCTAATACCACAACCAATCGTCTTCCTTATTTGAATGTCCTTAAAAACACAAGAGTCAGGCCCCAAAATTACAACACATAAAAGAACTTAGATTATTTGTGAGACTGACAATAGGTTATATTTAAGAGAAGGAACAACAAAGACAGCTTCAAGGTTCAAATTATTTGAAATAGAGACAGTTTCTTCTCCAATGATAGTGGATTTAATACCATTGGCTGTGGAAATACCTTTTTCTGAGGAATGTTTAAGATTTTTAATCTGTCTAACATCAAAAGTCACATGATTGAAAGCAATAAGGGGAAGATGGATGACAATGTGAAACATGTCCCTACATTCCTAAGAGATGATTTTGATGATGATTCAAGTAAAAAACATTGAAGACATCATGCAAGCCTAAGATGATTCCTAAAGACTAGATAGAGTCCTAGAATACTGGATATGGAGGTACAAGTTGATGAAGTAATATTATGCTTAAGTCTCCAAAGCACAAGTGTGATAAAATTTCGTAACATGACATTTTTCACTGTCATAATCAATTATGATGCATCAGAAATGGAAAAACAATTTTCTCTTTGTCATAATCGATTATACTGGTAACATAATCGATTATGGTAGTTCAAATTTGAAAAATATATCCGTTTTGAAAAATAAATATTTTTGAATACATCTTGATTTTTCACTACAAAAGTATTAATGACCAACGACTATTTTCTGATACTATTTTCCTATTTAAATGAGTTTTGATGAAAAATAAAAAATACACAATTATAGAATTCGAAAATACAATTCTACATTCATTAAGTTTTAATAAAAGAATTTTGAGTAAGAAAGCAAATATATTTTACACCTTCTGAGAAAACTCTCTTCTCTACTGCCTTCTGCACTTTCATTGTTAATCACACTTGTTCTTAGAGATTGACATTCTACAGGCTTCTACAATTTGTTGTCTCCATTACCAGATGCGATTGTTCTAATTTTATTACCTTTATCCTTTTGTGAGTTTAGGAGGTTTAAGCAATCAATTGTGTTATTTTAGGGTTTCCTGTGTGAAAACTATTCATCCCTTTGATTTGTTCAGGGAGGTGTTCATTCCTAGTGGAATTCTAGGGAGGTGTTCATCCTTAGTAGGATTCTAAGGAGGTGTTTTCATCTTTTGATTTGTTCAAAGGAGGTGTTCATTCCTAGTGGGATTCTAGGGAGGTTTTCACCCTTAGTGGGTTTCTAAGGAGGTGATTGTCTTTTTAATTAGTTTACTTTTTATTGGTTCCTCTGCTGAGTTAATTGTAATTTGTAAACTAATTTTGAAAGATAGTGAATTGGGGTCACTCTTGTGTTAGAGGTGACTGGGAACTGAATGTAGGGTTGACTATACCCGAACCAGTATAAATTACTGTGTGCTCTTATCTTCCTTTTATCACTCTACTTTTCTTAATCACTTCTCTTTTATCTACCTGATTATATCGCTTTCGCTATATGTGTTTTATCTGATCATTAAAATTGAATTAATAAATTATTGGACATCTTAAAATAAATTTTTAATTTGGCATCTAATTTAATTTGTGCATCTATTCACCCCCCCCCTCTAGATGTCATTTGTCTAACAATGATCAGAACACGCAGAGTCAATTATCCTTGCATTATTCAGAATGATAGATGTGCTTATTAAAGTCTTACCATTGGAATCATCAGTACCTGCGATTGTAGCAAACATCATGTCTTTGTCGTCCTCTTTGTCAATGGCAGTTACAGCAGCAACAGTTGGATTTCTTTTTGAGTTCTTCTTCAATGCTCGACTGTGATCCCACCACTCGAGGTATCCTATGATTTCATAGCATCGTTTCTTGGTGTGTCCATCCTTATTACACTAAGTACACTTGTAGTTACCTTTTTCAAAATCTTTTGATTGCTTTGATTTTCTGTAATGATTTGTTGGCTGCTTCTTTGTCATCATAGTTGTAGAATCAGAAATCATATCTTCTGTTTTCAACGTTGTTCGCCAGACTATCTCTCTCCTTATCAATGCATAACATTCTTCTAAATCAAGTGTCACTTCCTTGCGCAAGATTTCTCCACGAACTTGCTCAAAATCATCATCCAGTCCAACAAGGAATATATGCACCCTTAATCTTTCAATGAACTTCTGATATGACTTCACATCATCAAGGTCCTTCATGACTACTTTGTCACGATGGTCCAATTCCCTAAAAATCTCAACCAACTCCCCATAATATTCAGTTAAGGTTCTAGTATTTTGTTTTTCAGTGAATGTCTTTTGATTCAGGGCAAACACCTGTAGCTCATAACTTCCATCATAAAATGCCTTTGACAAAGCATTCCAAATATTGAGGGCAGTGGGTAAGCGAAGATACCTTTTCATGATTTCTGGCTTCATGGACATCAGTAGCCATCTTTTCACTTTTTGGTTTTCAGCATACCATTTTTATATCCCTCATCTTTCTTTGTTGGAGGCTTCACCTTACCATGGATGTCAATTTTTCCCTCTATGCAATGTGCATCTCCATTAGTCGTGACCATACGTCATAATTGGATTCATTTAGGATGATGTCTACGTTGAAGACACCTTCAGATTAAACAATCACTAGAATTAGTTTTTCTGTCACCTCTCCAGTTAAGATCTCTAAGGATTTAGAAAGAAAAAGAAAAAAAATGATAAGCTATGATACCTTGAAAAACATAGAATTCATTCTATAATTTTATTCATATTATTTTTGTACATAGATACTATGATCTTATAGTATTTTACTCCAACAAATCAGGACTAAATAAAGGAAGTTCTGATTATACAATATTTTGTACCGCTATACAAAACTATAATTTAGCTAATCAAATATTTTTATTCCACCAGAGGTTTCCTTTTGTAATGTCATGGAGATTTACTTTGTGTTGTTAGGATCGAGCGCTTACCACTAGGCCAAAAGCTATAGCCATTAGTCAGAGCGCAACTCTTTTTACTTTAACAGCCCAAGCGCCACGATTCAATTGTGACTCGGCCCACCTGACCTTCGTCACAGGACAATTGATGCTACCTGCAACAATCTCCCCCTCAGCAATTGTCCTACAAGGTATCCCACTCTTGGATTGTGACTTGGCCCACCCGGCCTCTGCCACGGGACAATTGTGCAACCTGCAACAATCTCCCCCTCAACAATTGCCCACCAGGAATCGAACTCGTGACCTTGGCTCTGATACCAATTGTTAGGAACAAGACAATCGATCCTAACATGTGTTGTGAAGACAATTTGTGAGCGCCAAATTTTTCCTCACGTAAGTGTAAAATTTTGTTGAGAAGAATAAATTACTATAGCTAAATATTTGTTAGTGCCAAAATTTTCCCTCAAGTGGACCAATTATCATTTAGTGGGAGAGAGAGCATAAATGTTCAATGTTATGTATGAACCACAAACCTAATATAAATTCATTATCATAATATTTTTTATAAATAAAATATTATATTTTAAAGAAATTGTAACATAATTTAGAAAAATATATAAACAAGTACAATTTTGCATAAACTATAAAGGAAGGATAAAAAGGAAAAGAGAATTTAATAACATAATTATTGATGAAGAGAGTGTGAATAAAGGACGAAAGATTAAGAGTTACAAGTTTGCTAGCAGGTAAAACAATTTAGTATTTTTATTGTTTTTTTATAATTTTACATGTTTTGATTTTAAGTTTTTCATTGATTCTTTAATATATTTTTAAGTTTTCAAAAATTAATAATACAATATTTTTTTTAGTTATGGGGTTAGACAAAAAATTGGATGCATATTCTTGATAGGACAAAACCTTTGTATGAAAAAGGAATTATTGATTTTATTGAATTTGCATTTACCGATTTTGATGAAGAATAATTGCTTCATTGTCTGTGCAAAATATGTAACAATAACTTATTTCGATCTAAAAGAATCATATACAAACACTTAATCATAATTGAGATTATGTTATATGAGATTTTCATGGAGAAGTAGTGAAGGAACATCATAGAGATGGTGATAAACAATATTATATAATGAAGAGATTCATAATATGTTTCATTATCTTGGAAGTGTTTTTAATGCAAAAGGCAACAAAGAAAACAAGGAAGCACGTTATATTACAAATCCAAAGAATAAGAAAATAAATGAAAAAACATCAAAGTTTTATAAACTATCAGAAGATGTTGAAGAGGAACTATATCCTAGATGTGAAATTTCTTGAAGTTATCATTTATTGTTCAATTATTAAATATCAAATGTCTATTTGATTTGATCGCAAAAACAATCGATGTGTTACTTGCTTTGTTAGTAAAATTTTCCACAAGAAAATAAAGTTCCTAGGTCTTATTCTAGGACTCAAAAAGTTATTCGTGAACTTGAACATGATTACATAAAAATTGATGTTTACGTTAATAATTGTATTTTTTATTGAGATGATTATTTAAAATTGACATCTTGTCAGAACATGTAAATTTTCTCGATATAAAAATCGAGATAAAAAGTTACCCCAAAAAGTTATGCATTATTTCCCTTTAGTTCTAAGGTTACAACAATTGTATGTGTAAGCTAATATTGTTAAAGAAATGAGATGACACAAAGATATGCCTTTTGATGAAATGAAAAAAATGAGAATCCAGCTGACTCTATTGCTTGGAAGAGTTTTGATTCACAATATTCTTTTTTTGCGGCATATTCATGTAATGTTAGACTTGACCTAACAAGTAATGATTTCAATTCATTTGAAAATATAAGTACATCATATAGTATGTGGTCTGTAGTTTTAATTTCTTATACACTACTAAAAATTCTCATTTTTCATGGGAATATTTTTGCAAATTTTTTGTAAAAATTGCAAGAAATAAGTTTTCTATAAATTTAAACAATTTTTTACAAGAAAATTGGCAGAAAAAAACTAGTTTTCTATATAAATTAGATGTGTATGAAAGATCCTTATTACATATATCAACACTTATTTTAAGTCTGAAATCTCCTAGAAATTATATTGATGTGTATATATAACATTTATTAATGATTGAAATGAGAGAATGATGTACAAACATATATGATGCATCAACGTAAGAAACATTATTCGGTTACCTCCATCAATTTTGTGAACTATTAATAATATCCCCGCATATGAAAATCTATCATGATGGAGCACAAAATAAATATTTGTTTATCTTTGTTGTAAGGAGGATATATGATTCTTAAGTTTACCTAATGAAAAAAAATTGTTATATGGAAATTCGTTAAATTTTACCACTTGAGAAAATAATGCAAAATCCTTTGATGGAAATAAAGAAAAAAAAAACACTCCCAAACAATCATATGAAGATGATATACTTCAACAATATCAATAATTTTGACCATGTTGGTATTATTATATATTTATGAAATATTAATAATTTAAATATATTATGTGTTTTTATTATTTTAAATAATATAGTTAAATATAAATTATTGTTATGTTTATATTATTTTTTAGTTTAAATATTAAAATAGTTATCTTAAAAATAAATGGAATTAAAGTTAATAAAATATTTTTCTTATTCATTTAAATATAAATTTTAAATTTAAAACACAACCTGTAATTTACTAAAATACAATCAAATTAATAAAAAAATAGGGTATAACACGATAAATAATTTATCTCTATAATATAAAATCTATGATTAAAATAAGAATATTATCTGTTTTATATAATTCTTTAAATATTTTGAAAATTTAAACTAATGATTTTAACAAGTAAAAATAATTATTTATAAAACCAACTTTGTTTTTAAATATAAAATTTAAGAATATTATTTATTCAAATAATTTTTAAAATTTAAACTAATATTTCTAAACGTAAATTTAAAATAATATTTTTAAAAGATAATACAACATTATATTTATTTTATGCCAGATGACTTTTTATATTAAATGGTATAGTTAGTATATATAAATGATAAAATTCGTATATATAAATTTATAGTCATTATTATGCTAAATGATTTTAAAAGATAATTTTTATTAAAGGATAGTTATATATAAATTTAACCAATTTTAAATCTAAAATTTTATTTGTTAAATTTACAATAAATAATAATAACTTTTTTAATTATAAAATTTTTTATTGGAAATATAAGTGTTAAAGCACTCATGTCCACATTTTTTATAATTATATATTTTCAAATATTATTTTATTTTCTCTTTTCACTCTTTAAATATATTCACTTTTTTCTTTTTATATTTTTAATATTTTTTAAATATATAAATTATAATAATTAATTTTTCTTTAAACTATAACGTTTTTATTTATTTATTTTCACTTATGACACTAAAAGAACAATTATGAAAGGAATAGTCTATATATAATCATAGATAATTAGTTCATAATTTTTTTTGTTTTTATTAGAATTCATATATTTATATTTTTAACCATAAATGCAGGTGATATTTGGTAAATTTATAAAGAAAAGAAAATGATGAAAAATTCAATTATCTAAGAATTTGGAAAAGAAAAATATTTTTTAATTATCTTATTGAAAATGTCTAAAATTACTTTGTAATCTCGATGTCATGTATATTGAAAAAAAAATGTTTGTAATAACATAATATTGATGGATCTTAAAAAAAAGATAAAAGATAATGTAAACTCTTAATTTGATCTAACTTATTCGAGTTTACCACCAAAACATCATGTGATCATGATTGAAGAAGGAAAATATTATTCCTTCATGCATGTTACACTATGTCATTTAGGGAAAAAAAATATATTTTATCAATTTCTTGTTGATTTAAAAGTTCTAGATAGTTATCATCTAATATTTCTATATATGTCAAAGGGAGAAATAAAATGAGATGAAATATCATGTTGGTTATATATAATTTCTCCCTCTTTTTATTCGTGATATTTTCAAAAAGAAGTTTGTAAGACTCTTATTAAACTAATTTTTTTTAGAGAGCCTAAACTTTTTAGAAAAAAATATCATTGTTTTGACTTTGTGTAAATTGGAAAAAAATATTACCTTTTTCCTTTTTATATAATGATTCATCTATCCATTACCTTAGTAGATAAGATAAAGATTAATAACTCATCCATAAAAATATATTGCTAATTGCACAAGAGTATATGCACTTTTGCTTTATACATTCTATTAATATACTTGAAATCAAATTTTATAATATATGGTTTCAATTTGTAAAAAACTAATACAAATTTTTTACTACATTCAATAAAGACGCCGAACTTTTTCAAAATGTTAATCTATGATAAAAAGAAAACCTTTTAAAAAAGAATTGGAATATATTGGTTTCGAACAATATTAATAAATAACATTTTTAAAACAATTATACATTTTAAAATTTAATCAGGTTTGAAAGTAAAAGTATTAATGGAGTTGCAAATTGAGATATTTAAGTAAAATTTTAATGATTTGAAATAATTTTTGTAGGGTTTAAGATTAGAAAATCTAAATTTTATTAAGGAATCTACATTATATATTAATTTAAATAAATTTTTTTAGTTAATTTATTAAGTAACTTGTAAAAAATAAAATAAATATAAAATAAAAAAATATAAAAGATATTTTTTTTAAAATTTATTAAAAAAATTTATAAAATAAACACTGAATTGTTTAAAAATAAAGTGACACAATAAATTTATAATTTATATTTTTAAGATGATAAATAGCTTAAATAAATTGTTG
Source organism: Sphenostylis stenocarpa (assembly GCA_963425845.1). Lineage (NCBI taxonomy): Eukaryota > Viridiplantae > Streptophyta > Magnoliopsida > Fabales > Fabaceae > Sphenostylis > Sphenostylis stenocarpa. The sequence continues at coordinate 46,928,340 of OY731401.1, forward strand.
CTAATGGAGATGCTAAAAGTTTCACATAATATAGATGGTTGCTTTTGCATAACGTGATAAAATATTTCTTTCAATTTTTTGTTGAATTTTTTAAAGTGGAATCAATATTCATATTTATTCCTATTTGTTTCATTTTATGTCTTTCATTACAATAGATCCATTTTTGTTAAAATTTTAACAATCGCAAGTTTTTTTCTGAAAGTTCTTCCACATTTAATATATTCTCTTTTTTTTTGGAAATGTGTTCACATACTAAAAATTTGTTCGATTTTTTTTTTAGTTTTTAAAAATAATTTTAGAGGTCAATTTAAAAAAAAAATCATATTTGAAAACAGGGTAGAGAAAATAATTTGTTTAATTCTACTAATTGGAAAGTTTTTTAAAACGAGAAAGGATGGTGAAAATTGAAAAAAAAAGGTGATGGAATACAATTATATATGAAAGTGTGTACTTATAATGAAACCAAAAATTAAAAAGTAAAAAAAAAAATTAAAACTGTTTTAACATTATAATTAACAAATATTTTAGTTTTAAAACAAAAATTGAAAACTATTTTAAAAATACTATTAGTTTTTAATATAGTATATTATACTATTAGTATAGTATACAAATAATATATTAGTATAGTATAGTATACAAATTATTAATTTTGTAATTTATATACAATGAAAATAATATGATGGTATATTAGTATAGTATAGTATATTTGTATTCTAATTTTTAATTAAATTAAAATTATGCTAATAATGTATATTAATATATGAGGGGATAATATTGATATATTGATATATTTGTATATATATATATATATATATATATATATATATATATATATTTATATATTTATATATTTATATATTTATATATTGATATATTTATATATTAATATATTTATATATTTATATTTTTATATTTTTATATATTTATATTTTGATATATTTATATATTTATATATTTATTTATATCCTTATACATTTATATCTTTATATATTTATATATTTGAAAAAAAAAATATTAAATTTTAAAAATAATATTATATTTTTAAAAATAAATATAAGAAAAAGATTTAAAAATATATATAAATTATATTTACATTTACAAAATATTAAAGATATATGTTTATATCTTTACATATTTATATATATTTATATATTTATATGTTTATATTTACTTCGATAGTGATAGCACTATCGCTCGAGCGAGATTATAGTCGCTCAAGCGAAATACAACCCGAGAATCCCAATTTTGGGCGAGGCGTTTCGCTCGAGCGAGAACATTGGTCGCTCAAGCGAGATACTAGTTTAGATAGCGGTTACACAGGAACCGCTCTTAAAAGCTCACTTAGATAGCGGTTAACCCTTGAACCGCTATTATATGGTTTCCATTATGATCGGTCAGAATGCAATTATGACCGATCGAACTCTTTAATCGATTAAATCTCATTTCAATCGATTAAAACAATTTCTGCATGACGTTTTAATCGATTAAAACTTATTTTTATCAGTTAAAATAACTTGAAAAGTTTTACAAGAAACTTATATTTATATATTTATATTTTTATATTTTGATATATTTATATATTTATTTATATCCTTATACATTTATATCTTTATATATTTATATATTTGAAAAAAAATATTAAATTTTAAAAATAATATTATATTTTTAAAAATAAATATTAGAAAAAGATTTAAAAATTCTCAATTCTACATTTTTGTAAATTCTATCATTATATTATCATGCTCATTATATCAAAATGTTAAATACTTTTAAATATTAAAATTAACTTTATAAAAAATTAGGAAAAAAAATTAATCCAAAAGAGTTCAAAAATGTATTATAATATTGTCAATTTTGAGTTTAATTATATTGTTCATTCTCAAAGTAGAAAAATATAATTTAAAATTTTAATACTAAAATTAAAAGATTAAATAATAATAAATTTAATTCTTTAAATTCAATTGCTAGAAACTAAAATTATAGTTTCTCTGTTTGAAATAATTAAAATAAATATTTAAAAATAAAAATCAAAACTAGTATTATCTTAAATTTATTAAAAGTGTAATTCAAACTTCTCAATTCTACATTTTTGTAAGTTCTATGATTATATTATCATCCTCATCTCCTCCCATGTTCTACTTTATCTTTACAATAGTCAATATTCTTAACTAATTTATAGTTTTAATTATAATTTTTTAGTATATATTTTAGAAATTAATCAATTCTAATCTATTATTTGAAAAACTAATCAATTCTAATCAATAATTTAGAAAACTAATCGATTATAATTAATTATTTGAAAAAATTATCAAATATGATCGATCATTTCGAAAATATAATCGATCAGAATCAAATATCGCTCGGACGAGACTAGACTCGCTCAAGCGAAACACAACCCGAGAGTACTAATTTTGTGCAGGAGGCGTTTCGCTCGAGCGATAACATCGTCGCTCAAGCGAGATACGGTTAAGATAGCGGTTACACGAGAACCGCTCTTAAAATATCACTTAGATAGCGGTTAACCCTTGAACCGCTATTATATGGTTTCCATTATGATCGGTCAAAATGCAATTATGACCGATCATAATGAAAACTTACATTAACTATTTTTTTTATATTATGTTTTTAAATTTTCTATTAGAGAAAACCTTTTAGAATTCAAAATGTTAAATACTTTTAAATATTAAAATTAACTTTATCAAAAATTTGGGAAAAAAATTAATGAAAAAAGAGTTCAAAAATGTATTATAATATTGTCAATTTTGAGTTTAGTATATTGTTCATTCTCAAAGTAGAAAAATATATTATAATTATTTTAATTTAATAAAATATAATTTAAAATTGTAATACTAAAATTAAAAGATTAAATAATAATAAATTTAATTCTTTAAATTCAGTAGCTAGAAAGTAAAATTATAGTTTCTCTATTTTAAATAATTAAAATAAATATTTAAAAATAAAAATCAAAACTAGTATTATCTTAAATTTATTAAAAGTGTAATTAAATATCTATTTTCTTAATTTTATTTGTTTCAAACTTCTCAATTCTACATTTTTGTAAGTTCTATCATTATATTATCATCCTCATCTCCTCCCATGTTCTACTTTATCTTTACAATAGTCAATATTCTTAACTAATTTATAGTTTTAATTATAATTTTTTAGTATATATTTCGAAATTAATCAATTCTAATCTATTATTTGAAAAACTAATCAATTCTAATCAATAATTTAGAAAACTAATCGATTATAATTAATTATTTGAAAAAATTATCAAATATGATCGATCATTTCGAAAATCTAATCGATCAGAATCAAATATCGCTCGAGTGAGACTAGACTCGCTCAAGCGAAATACAACCCGAGAGTACTAATTTTGTGCAGAGGCGTTTCGCTCGAGCGAGAACGTTGTCGCTCAAGCGAGATACAGCTTTAGATAGCGGTTACACAGGAACCGCTCTTAAAAGATCACTTAGATAGCGGTTAACCCTTGAACCGCTATTATATGGTTTCCATTATGATCGGTCGAATGCAATTATGACCGATCATAACTATTTTAATCGATTAAATCTCGTTTCAATCGATTAAAACAATTTCTGCACAGATGCTTTAATCGATTAAAACTTATTTTTATCAGTTAAAATAACTTGAAAAGTTTTAGAAGAAAGTTTTGCAAGTATTTCAATCGATTGAATCGCGAAACAATCGATTAAATTAACTTAGAAGATTTTTTGTAAAGTGTTTTAATTGATATAAACGTTGTCGTATCGGTTAAAACAAATCATTAAAGAATCAAGAACGTATTAATGGATTAAAAGAAGTTTTAACAGATTAAAACTGCACTTTTAGCAGATTAAAAAATCTTTTAACAGATTAATTAAAACAGATAGTTTTGAACTTTTTTAACATACATTGAATATATCATCTTTAAAAAATAAATAAATTTATATATATATATATATATATATATATATATATATATTTTTGCATTTTAATTTTCAAATATTAATTTTTTTATGAAATTAATTTTAATTAAAAAAATTAAAGTGATACATGTATATATATATATATATATATATATATATATATATATATATATATATCCAACTATTAAATTATTCAAGATATTAATATAAATTTAAAATATCAATTCAAGTAATTAAAATAATTTTAATTTTTTATAAATACATTGAAATACATTTTTATTAACATACAAGTAATATATATATATATATATATATATATATATATATATATATATATAAAGACTAAATTAATAATTAATTTAATTATTGATTTAGTGACCGATTCGATGATCGAATCGAGTGACCGATTCGGTGATCGAATTAGTGACCGAGATCGGTGACCGAATCGATGATCGATTCGGTGACCGATTCGATGACCGATTCTGAGTGACCGAATTAGTGACCGATTCAGTGACCGAATCGATGACCGATTCGGTGACTAATTTAATAATCAATTTTAATTTTTTTATTCACATGCTAAATTAAAAAATAAAATCAAATAATTATATTACTAAATTATTTAATAAGTTAGTAAACAATTTTTTTAAAATATTTATAATGTTATTAAAAATGTTATCAATTATTTTAAATTATTAAGTAAATTTATATTTAAAATATTTTAAATAAAATATTTATATAAATGAAAAATAGTTATCAGTTTAAAAATTATTTTTTTAGTGATCTGAAATTTTAGTCACTAAATCGATTACTAAATATAAAAAAATTCAATAACAAAAATAATTACATAAATTAAATATAGATTAATTAAAAAAATAAATTAAATAATAAAGTGACTCGAAATAGTAACCGATTTTATGTGACCGAAAATTCGGTTACTATTTCGGTTACTAGACTAAAAAATAATAATTTGGTTACTGATTCGGTCACCGATAGTAACTAAATTTTTCGATCACTGATTTCGGTTACTATTTGACATTTTTCTAGTAGTGCAACAAGTTCTAAGTTTCGTAATTTTGAATAAATCCTAAGAAAAGAAATTATGATATTCTAAAAGATGACAGTATGAATCATGTTACTATTGATACTTTAAAAATGACAGCAAAAATCTTCCTAAGTGAAGTAATTACTCAACCATGGAACAATTATATTTGCATGGATGCATAATTCTCACAAATATTCATTTATTAATCTCTTCACAACAGTGCTCAAAACAAAAACTCAAACAAACATATAACTTCTTAAATTAAGGTAAATCAAGTAGATTACATTAAAAATATGTGGGTTATGATCATGATTCAACTAGACATTATGCTTAGCCATTTGCTTGTTTAGGTCTTCCCCAAGATTGCCAACACCAATCATGCTTAGTCCATTGAGGATTCATAGTGGAATTAGCATCCAACTTTCTAAATCTCTTCCAATCACTAAGGGCAATCTTCAAATCTAAGATCTTTGCATGGATGCTCCTACAACAATTGGCATGGACAGTGGTGACTGCCCTAAAATCCTTGCTATCTTCACAAAACCCACTGAAATAAAGGGTGTCCAAAAACCTAACCCTAAGTCCCAAGTGTTCAATCATGCCACCTCTATGAGGTCAAAAAGCACATCTTGCTCTTTTTTTCCTTTGGATTTGTCCTTTTGGCCATACCATGTTTCAACACAAGGAGATAGTTTTGTTGTTTGACCTAACAAAGTAAAATCCAGTGTTGATTAGATTTCTATTTGACCAAGGATCACCATGGAAACTGTCTGTGCTGATTTGAAGGTCTTCTGTCTCATTCTTGCTTAACCTTGTGAATGGATTTCTTAACCACATCACATCAGTGTCCTGTGAAAAATTATGTTAATCACATGTTAATTATAGAAGGAATATGTATAATGAAAACTGTATTCCTCTCTGCAACATAAATACATCATCTTAATAAACAATAATAGAAAATATGTAGGAATAAGAATATTTCAGTTTAATATTTTGATAATATTGCTATTTTTCGTATTTGAAAAACTAATTTATCACAATTTTATTTTTAAAAAACACTTTTATATATTAATATATATATATATATATATATATATATATATATATATATATATATATATATATATATTACCAAGACTCATAAACAACATATAAAAACAAAATATAAATTAAAAAATTCAAATCACGGTGAAAGTATAAATTTTAGATTTGAAAAGTATGAATCTAGATCCATGGGATTTAAGATTCTAAAAACAATGCAATTTTTAAATGGAAAATTATGTATTTATTTAAATGATATTAATATTGTGTGTTATCATGTTTTACGTCATTGACCAACATTTTATATATGTTTAAATTTAAAGCACATGTTGTTTTCCAAATACGCATATCACAAGATACTTAATAACTAATTAAGAAACGTAGCATGAATTAATGCTTCAACCTCAAGGCACCCACAACTTTCTATGTAAGGTTTGACACGAAGTCCATAAATAATGCAATTAAAACCATTACGTTCGAAGTTTCAAAGGTTTATGTGGGAAAAACTGAGTTTAGATAGTTTGTTTAAAAATTAAGTAATTTTAATATTTTCTCTTAGTCTAATTATATATTATAATTAGTTTAGATATTTATATATATAAAAATAATACTACTAGAAATTCTCATATTTCTTGAGAATTCTTACAAAATTTGTATAAAAATAAGAAATAAGTTTCCTATAAATTTAAATAAATTTTTATAAGAAAAATTACACAAAATAACTAATTTTTAGTAGTGAAATATCGTTATTTTCTCTTTTATATTTTTCTACTACACTTTCTAAAAAATATGGTGCACTAAATATTTACAAAAGTAAGAGGATATGGATAAAATTAAATAAAAATATTTTGTCAAATTAAACATTATTAGATAAATTTAAGTGAATTATTTAACGTAAATCATTCTCCTAATTGATTATTAAAATCTCATTCCCACTCGACAAACCTAACTGCAAATCCGGATCACAACCTGAGAAACTACCTGCAAATCTGGATCACAACCTGAGAAACTACGAACATAATAATATTGCTTGAACATCAACCTATATATGTAACTAAGGCAGTTTCTTATTATCAAATTTTTATTTGCACCAAAACTTTAGTTATACGAAAATGTTATATATATATATATATATATATATATATATATATATATATATATATATATATATATATATATATATATATATATTTCTTGTCTTCTAAACTATCTGTTAAATTGTCTAAGATTGTATGATATCAGTATTTTTCTTTTCAATTATATTGAAAATCTATGTATAAAATCTTGTTGATATTCTACATATTAACGTTTTGAGTTATATTTGTGTAATCATTTCTTGTATAACATAAGAAAGATTTTCTTTTGCTTTATTATTGCATGCAAACCAGACAAATAAAATATAAATGATAACGATTAAAAGAAAATAGTCTAACATAGTTGAGAGCGATTTTTAGTTATAAAAGAAGAAGTAATGAGAATTTGAGCACACTTTAGAGAACTAATTCAGTTTTACATGCACTTAAAATGAGAAACCGGGATCAATGAAAAAGAAAAAAAGATTGAAGAAGAGGGAATTATACGTACGGTGAAAACGAAGTTGTAGCCACGTTTGAGAACCTGCAAGAGGAATTGAGTTCTTCTCCACATCATCTTGATGAAATCCTGAGACATGTAAATTTTCTCACCTTCGAAATCAACACCGTCTGTTTGCAATCTGAAGCAGTTGAGGTTGAGAAAGATGCATCGATCATAGGCAATTTGATCAACAGCAACTAAGAGAATGTGATGAATGAGTGACCTTGTTCCCTCTCCAACCCAAAAACTGCTCAGAAATATATCAAGCATGCTGCTCTTACTCTCCACTCCTTCCTCCACATAAGCCTTGTTCACTATGGCAATTATCACTGTTTTGTTTCCCAGTGACGCTTTTTCCAAAGCAGAATCAAGACTATCTCTATCTCCTTCAACATTGGTGGTGGTCTACAACATGAAAGGGATGTTAGAATGATGAAATTAAAACTATGCATATTTAGGGTTTAAAATATCAGCTAGATTGTAAAGATTACCCATGTGCATGATTTGTTTTGATGAGAAAAAACAAAAAGCATAAAAAATGGGTGATTTGAATGAACTTACAAGATTTGATTGGTTGCAGAGTGGTTCCTTTTGGGATGGAATGAGTTGGTTGGAGAAATAGGATGAACTGTGGTAGAGCAAGATAACTCCAATGAAGAACAATGACACTGTTATCAAACTCACTAGAGGATTATCTAACACTCTCATTCTCTTTTAGTCTTTGCTCACAAAACCAATATTGAGCGTACTATACATATATTGAGAACCTAGAAAGATATAGGTTAACTTTAACTTGTTATTTTATTTCAACTAGTTCTTAATTTTTTTATTATAATTCCAGTTTTTTGTTTGACATTATTTAATCATGTGGTAAACAATATTTTCTGGCGCTCTTTGTAACTTTTTGAGATGTTGCTCAAGGTGCATTATCTAAATTTGTTAACTTGATTAATTATATATATTAATAAGATATGATGGAGTATCATTGACCACAATATTTTGGTTGCACAAAATACTGATAAAAAAATAAACAAGTTTTTCAACTAATGCAGGATAGCTACTCGTGTTGAATCTCACAAGGGCACGATTATAGGAATATACTCACTATCACAAATCATCTTCTCTAAAAATAATAAATAACTGTAAATAGGAGTGAATGAAAGATTAAAAAAAAAATTTGATGCAAAATAATAAAAATTAAAATCAAATTACAATAGAATAATAATGATAATTAAAATTAAATTAAAGCATAATTTAAATAACTAAAATTTATAAAATTAAAATAAAATACTTTTAATTAAATTCAAAAATTATCAGAATAAAGTGCAAAATAAAAAATTGTTTTAAAATAAAAGGGTGCATTAATTAAATTTAAATTTTCTGAAAACAATAACTCTAAAACTAAATTAAGAATTGTAATTGGAATTAGAAAAGAGATGAATTGAAAATGAAAATTAAGCAATACTAGAATAAAATAGAAATTCTAAACAATTAAATACTAAAAATTAAAATGAGTACTAAATGAATAAAGTAAACAGAAAAATATAAATTGGAAAATTTAATAGAAATTACAAATTAAATAAAAGAGAATAAATCAAAAGTGCAGTAGTAGTAGATGACTTTGTTAACTAAAAGCTGAGAACATAAAATAAAACGAGGATGAGACCAAATAGTAGTTTTCCCCGAAACAGGGGATTGTGATTATGTTCTTATTAGACATCTATTTATAAGGGATTGAATAAGAGACATTAAGCCTGAAATTAATTACAATAAAATCAAATGTTTCCCAAATTAAAAATTGCAAAACTAGATTGCTGTGACGAGAAATTTTTTGGACTGATTTGGAAGAAATAATCCGTTTTTTTTCCTATTTTGAGTGATCTAACACTAATTTATATTTAGTTATTGATTCTTACTGTCTTTTAATTCAGCTAAATTGGATTCCCGTATGAGTTAATTTGTTTGATATAAAATTTCCAATTGTAATATTCCGCAAGTGGACTGCACAAGCAAACTTGGACTTCCGAGAAAAGTGAAACTTGACTGCATCAATTTGGGGTCTTTATTTCCATCAATTTAGCTCATCTCAAAATATCTTTCTTCTATAAAAGAAAAAAAAAATGCACTATGGATATATGTGTATATTATTTTTTATGCTAAAAGTATGCAAAATGCAACAAATTAAAAAAATTGAATTATGTTATACTTTTAATGAAAAGATGTTAAATGCATGATTTATGAAATAAATAATTAGCTTAAAAAAATACTCTTAGATCAAGAAATAAAGAGTAAAATGACATACATCAATTATCTAGGTCACAACATATTGGGACTCAACCAAGGTTATTTGTGAATAGATGTCAAATTAAAAATTTATTTGTGAGTCAATAATTTGTTTGAACACAGATAAAACAGAAACGATAATATAATCAGGAAAAGAGAAAGAGATAAGGGAAAGAGAAGAGCACACAGTGATTTATACTAGTTCGGGTATAGCCAACCCTACATCCAGTTCCTAGTCAACTCTTAATACAAAAGTGACTCCCAATTCACTATCTTTCAAATTCAGTTTAAAAATTACAATCAACTTAGCAGAAGAACCAGTAAAAAGTAAACTAATTAAAAAGACAATCACCTCCTTAGAAACCCACTAAGGATGAACACTTCCCTAGAATCCCACTAGGGATGAACACTTTCTTTGAACAAATCAAATGATGAAAAATACCTCCTTAGAATCCCACTAAGAATGAACACCTCCCTAGAATCACACTAGGGATGAACACCTCCCTGAACAAATCAAAGGGATGAAAATACCTCCTAAACCCACAAAGGATGAAGGAGTAAGATAAGAACAGTCATACTTGGGTAATGGAGACAACAAATTGTAGAAGTCTGTAGAATGTCAATCTCCATGAACAAGTGTGATTAACAATGAAACACAGAAGGTAGTAGAGAAAAAGGTTTTCTCAGAAGATGTAAAATATCTTTGTTGCCTTTCTTAGAATTCTTTTTTCAAAACTGATTGAATGTTAAATGTATTTTCGAATTCTGTAATTATGTATTTTTTATTTTTCATCAAAACTTAATTAAATAGAAAAATAGCATTAGAAAATGGCAATATTTTCGTGAATAAAAATAAGGATATATTAAAAAACATTTATTCTTCAAAACAGATATATTTTTCAAATTTGAATTGCCATAATTGATTATGTTACCAGTATAATCAATTATGACAGAGAAAATTATTTTTCCATTTCTGATGCATTATAATTGATTATGACAATGAAAAATATCATGTTATGAATTTTATCACACTTGTGCTTTGGAGGTTTATGCATAATATTACTTCATCAACTTGTACCTTCATATCCAGTATTTTAATACTCTATCTAGTCTTCAGGAATATCTTGGGCTTGCTTGAATTATCATCTTTATCAAAAACATATATTGGGCATGTAGGGAAATGTTTCACATTGTCACCAACATCTTAAATTCAGTTTGTCCTTAATTCATCTTGAATGATGTTGACTTGAATGTAGTTGATTTGAATCATCATCAAAATCATCTCTTGGGAATGTACGGACATTTCCATCAATCTCCCCCTCATTACTTTCAATCTCTCCCCTTTTGATGATGATCAAGGAAACACCTGAAATGAATTAAAATGTTTGACTCTATATAGCCAGCTCAAGATTAGCACAGTATAATATAACACAGATTAGCACAAATTTGTATCAAGTGTCAGAGTCTCTTAATCTCCTCCTGGATATATTAATAATAAGACTTCCCCTAACTCATATGAGCAAAGACTTCTCTTAACTCCCCTTGTTTAATTTAGAGATAGGAATGAATTTCACACTGATTTTAATTCATCAAAAAATCTCCTCCTAATTTATTGATAATCATAAAAAATATTATAAGAGAAAAAAATCTCCCCCTGTTTCACACAGATTAATATCATCAAAATATCTCCCTGTTTCATTGATAATTATGAAAAATATTACAATAGAAATTGAGAAAAAATTTGCACATATTAGTACATAAATCAAGGTAGAGAAGATAATGCATTACAAAGTGTCATAGAGAAGAACATCATATTAAGGAGGCAATATCTAGGATACCCAAGACAAATGAAGAGAGAGAAAGATAGGGGAATAGAACGATTGTAAAGATAATAGAATGCAATGCAGTAGTTTCCCCTAATTGCAGTCTTCTTATTTAGGCAGTTTTCAACTTCAAATTCACTCATATTCTAGATTTCAAATTCAAATTCCAACAAATTCCAAATTTCAAAATCAAATTTCTAATCTCAAATTTCAAATTCCAATTCAAATTCAATTTCAAATTTCAAAATCTCAAACTACAAAATTTCAAAAAAATCTCAAACTGCAAAATTTCAAATTTCAAGAATCTCAAACTGCAAAATTTCAAACGTTAATAATTTCAAATTTTCATAAATTCAAACTTTCAAATTTCAAAGTTGGTCAACAATCAAATTTATGTAACAGATAAGTGCATATATTCAATATAGAGGCTTGAGAGACAATCATAAACTTATTTTTGTAATATTTCCCTGTTCATCTAGCTTTTTCTTGTACACCCATTTAGCTTCAATAACCTGCATTAATTTCTTTATCCTTGATAATTACCTGCAACATCAACATACAAATCTAGGTACCTTTAATTATTTTTGGGTCCTTAAAAAGGTTAGTAGAATCACAAGTCTCTGCCAAAATACTAAGGATTAAAAGAATATAACCATGATATAATAATCAATTATCACAACACCTTCAGAATCAACATAATTGATTATGACAACAAGAAAAAAAATTTCGATTCTGATAATCAATTAGATGCTCAAACTATCATCTAGACATGTATAAATGTTTTGTTCCTTTAGGCACCCATTCATATTTGTCATTAGATATGCCAAAATGTTTTATTTAACATCTATTTGATGTATGACCTATTTTCATGCAATAAAAACATGTTGGTTTTCTTTGAAAAGGTCTAAATGAGTTTCTTAAAGTTTTTGAAAATGGTTTCACATATGTTTTTCTTGACTCTTTCACAAAAATAGTTTTATGAGGTTCTAGACTTTATTTGAGTTTGTAACCAAGTCCAGCTTTGCTAGAATTCCCTCTTTGATAACCTAATATATAATCAAGATTTTCAGAAGATTTTGAAAACTTGCTTATTATTTTCTCTAACTTGAAAATCTCATTTTCCAAATGATTACAGTTTTCACAAGGTTTAGCAACTTCTTTATTTTTAGACAAAGTTTTAAATTTCTCAACATCTTTCTTTAAGCACTCATTTTCTTTTTCAAGAATACCAATAGTATTTTTTAATGCATCAAACTTTTGTCTAAGTGCATTGTATTTCTTAGATAACTTGGTAAAATCTTCATACATATCTTGATATTCTTTAAACAACTCATCATATTCATTTAAGGATTTTGTACTACTTACCTGTGATGAGGTTTCATTATCATTTTTTGTCATCAAGCAAAAATTTGCTTCTTCTTCTCCATCACTGCCTTCGGAAAAACTCTCTTGTGTTATGGAAGAATCATTATCCTCCCAAGCAATATAAGCTTTGTGTTTGTTCTTATAGATACCATTCTTCCCTTTCTTCACATCTTTCTTAAGTTCCGGACAGTCTGGTTTGATATGGCCAGGTTTTCCACATTCATAGCAATGGTATTTATTTATTTTCTCCTTTCTTTGCTGTCTCTTTTTCCTGTTCTTCATAAAGCGAGAAAATTATTTAACAAAAAGGGACATATCAGAATCTAAAAACTTACCTTCATTTTCGCTTTCGTCTTGTGAAGATTTTTCTACTTTTAGAGTTGTCGTCTTGGCTTGATTCTGTTCACCATTCTTTAACCTTTGTAGTTCCATCTCATGTTCTCGCAAATTTCCAAATATAGTAGCAATATTCATTTCTGTGAAATCCTTTAATTCTGTAATAGCAGTGACCTTTGGTTGCCAATTCTTGTCTAAGGATTTCAAGATCTTTGTGTTCAACTCCTCATTATCAAAACTCTTTCCGAATGCTTTCAAGTGATTTACTATATGTGTGAAGCATGTCTAGGAATCCGTGATGCTTTCATTTTGTTGCATTTGAAATAATTCATACTCCTGGATGAGTGTGTTCTTACGTGCTTACTTTACTTCATTTGTTCCTTCATGTGTTACTTCAAGAGTGTCTCATATTTCTTTTATCGTTTTGTATTGTGAGACCCTAAAAATTTCATTACGAGTTAAGGCAGAAACAATAGAATTTCGGGCTCTTACATCATAATGGGCACGCTTATTTTCATTCGGCGTCCATTGGTCAAAAGTCTTTGGAACAACACTAGATTATGTTGTTCTCATCGGAATGTAGGGACCATTGAGTACAGCATCCCAAACACCATAATCTAATATTTGTAAAAATATTTCCATTCTTACTTTCCAAATCTTATAGTCTTCTCCTTCAAATAATGGTGGTCTATTTATTGAGGCTCCTTCCCTGTAAACCTGATTCTACATAGACATCTTGATAGATCGTTTAGAAATATCTTATCTAACCAAGCTTTGATATCACTTGTTAGACAAATGACATCTAGAGGCGGGGGAGGGGAGGGGGTGAATAGATGCACAAATTAAAATAGATGTCAAATTAAAAATTTATTTATGAGTCAATAATTTGTTTGAACATAGATAAAGCGGAAGCGATAATATAATCAGGAAAAGAGAAAGAGATAAGGGAAAGAGAATAGCACACAATGGTTTATACTGGTTCGAGTATAGCCAACCCTACATCCAGTTCCCAGTCAACTCTTAACACAAAAGTGACTCCCAATTCACTATCTTTCAAATTCAGTTTACAAATTACAATAAACTCAGCAGAAGAACCAGTAAAAAGTAAACTAATTAAAAAGACAATCATCTCCTTAGAAACCCACTAAGGATGAACACCTCCCTAGAATCTCACTAGAGATAAACACCTCCTCTGAACAAATCAAAGGATGAAAAACACCTCCTTAGAATCCCACTAAAGATGAACATGTTGAACATTCAAGGACTTGATGTTGCAAATAATGATCATGAAGAATGTTGATTTTGATGATGATCCAAGAGCTTAAAGACTTAGAGTATTGAAGATTGAAGATTGATGTTTTCTGTATTGTAATAACTCTGTTTTAGTTTGATTGAGTCTGTAATTATAGAGTCTAAGATAGCCGGTACATAGTCCGTAACTTAGAAGCTTCAAAATGCTCAAATTTATCATGCAGAGCTCGGCTTTAATCGATTATATAGGGAAATAATCGATTAAAACAAGTGAGAAAACCATTTTCAAGCATATACTCACTGTTTTAATCGATTAAAACATCAAAATAATCGATTAAAAGGTCAAATAATCGATTATTTCACCAAATAATCGATTAAACCGAGAGGATTGGGTTCTGCGTATTTGGCTCTGTTTTAATCGATTAAAACTCCATTTAATCGATTATTTCAGTCTGTTTTTGTTTTTAAATTTCAAATTAACCCTATTTTCGAAAACCCAATTACCAAGAACCCTAGTTTCGAAATCCCCAATTCCTTAACCCTAATTTCCCTACTTAAACTCTGCTTTGGCACTCAGAAAAGATGAACAACTAAAGAACAACTCTTTCCATACAAAAGTTAAGTGCTGTGAGTGCCAGAGAACTGTTTGTTGCAAGGAAAGGGGGCTTTTGGAAACCTGGTGTGAGGCTAGAAGCGATAAGAATCACTAAGTGGAGTTCTTAGTGGATTGAGTGCTGTGCCGTCTCCGGGGAAAGCTGTTCTTCGGGGCTTTTGGAAACTTGGTGTGAGGCTAGAAGCGATAAGAATCACTAAGTGGAGTTCTTAGTGGATTGTGTCGTCGTGCCGTCTCCGGGGAAAGTCGTTTATCATCTCTTGTGGATTTCAAGAGAGGTTTTATCTTTAACTTTATCTTTTTCATTATAATTTGTGTTGTAACAACTTTGTTCTTAGTGACGGCGTTAATCCTCTTTTGAGTGATTAGCAATCGGACGTAGGGTCTTTTGATCCGAACCAAGTATAAACCTACTTGTGTAATCTTCTCTACTCTTCTCTATTTACATTTACGCAGTTTTTAATCGGTAAAATTTGGGAAAATTTTGAAAACCTAATTTTTATTAAGTAACCAATTCACCCCCCTCTTGGTTTTTGTCCGACCACGCGAACATTCAGCTGCGCGATTCTAACAAGTGGTATCGAGCTTGCTTTGATAGTCATTCAAACTTTTCGAAAATGGCCGGACAAAATCAAACTTTTGCCGAAGGTGCGTCTATCAACAGACTCCCACTTTTTGCGGGTCAAAATTATCCTTTTTGGAAAGTACGTATGCAAATATTTTTAGAGTCTCGTTGATAGAGGTGTTTGGGACGCAATTTTAAACGGTCCATTTGTTCCTAAAATTACGAGAACGGTGTTGACGTTCTTAAACCTTTTGATAGATGGACTGCAGACGAAAGTCGAAAAGTACAATTTGATGTTAGGGCTAGAAACATTATTTCATCTGCTCTAACCCTTGATGAGTTCTACAGAATTTCTATTTGTAAAAGTGCACAGGAAATGTGGGAAATGCTTAGAGTAACCCACGAAGGAACCGACGACGTCAAAAGAGCACGTAAAAATTCTCTAATTCAAGAGTACGAAATGTTCGGATGCAACCAGGCGAAACGATATTTGACGTACAAAAACGTTTCACTCATATCGTGAACCATCTCACCGGACTAGGTAAAATTTTTGACGTTGATGAATTAAATGTTAAAATTTTGAAATCTCTCGGATAGGAAATGGCAACCAAAGGTGACGGCCATCTCGAGTCACAAAATCTTGCCACTATGTCTATGGCGGCGTTGTTTGGAAAGCTTAGGGAGCATGAACTTGACCTTGGAAGACTAAATGAGGAAGAGGGTCAATATCAAAAGAAGAACCTTGCTTTCAAAACCGAGATTTCAAAAAGCAAAAATAAGAAAGAAGAAGAAGAAGACTCGAAAATGATGAAGAAGAGATGAGTCTTTTTATAAAGAAGTTCACCAAGATGATGAAAGCAAAAGGAAGACATCCTTTCAAAGGTAAGGGAAAGGTAAAAGAAAATTCTTCCGTTAATATAAAATGCTTTGGTTGTGGTGAAGCGAGGGCATATGAAGACCGAATGCCCAAACAAGAAAAATGATGAACATAAGGGCAAAAAGCAATTCAAGAAGAAAGCATATATTGCTTGGGATGACGAGTGATTCAAATTCAGAATCAAGCGACTCGAAATTGAAGCAAACATTTGCTTGATGGCAAATAACAACAATTCTTCGGATGTTGAGGTTAGTGATTCCGATTCATCCTCTAGTGAAGAAAATGACCATGATGAATTGCAAAATGCTTATAATGAGTTATTTACTGCATTTATGGATATGAAAAAGGAATATAAAGTTGTAAAGAAGAATCTAAGAAAATCGGAAAAGGAAAATGAGTCCTTAAAATTGAAAATTGCATGTTTAGAAGAAAAGGAGGTAGCCAATACGAAAATAGTATGCTTAGATGAAGATAAGGACTTAGCATGTGCAAAATGTAAAGAGCATGAATATGATATAGATATTCTTAATCATTTGCTTGACAAAGCCGAAAAAGAAATTGATGATCTTAGGAAGAATGAAATGGTTTTTGCTCAAAATAATGTAAATCATAGAGTTCCTTTGAAAAAGAGTAAATCTAAAAAGAAAAGAATATGGGTAGAAAAAGGAACTAGAGCATGTCATGTTAATAATGTATCTTATTCTAAAGCTACTCCAAATGCATGCTTCTATTGTATGAAACAAGGTCACACTTCAAATAAGTGTAAAATTAAACATTTTGGTATTCCAAAAGGTAAATATATTTGGGTTCCAATAGTTAAATAAATCTGTTTGTCTCTTTTATTTATTCAAAGAAAATGGATCATTTTGTATGTTTTAAACAAAATGCTTAGGTAAAATCATTTTATCTTTTCTATCGCATAAAGATTCTTCTCTTAAAGATTTTTACGAGAAGCCTCTAAAATTGTTTTAAACGACTCAAAATAAAGTATTTTTACAAAATCTTTCTTAAAACATGTTTTTAATCGATGCAGTTTTGAAAGAACCAAATAAAATCACTTAGAGTGGTCAAAGAAGTGTTTTTACAGCATTTTAATCGATACAACTGGTTTTTAATCGATTAAAACCATTTAGAACTCATTTTGACCGATCAGATTGTTATTATGAGCGGTCAGAAACGTTTAAATCGATTAAAAACACGTTTCAATCGATTAAAATTACTTAAAGGGTCAGGATGATCGATCAAAATCAAATTATGACCGATTAGAAGCAAATGTGATCGATCAGATTTTAATTATGAGCGGTCAGAAATTTTTCAATCGATTAAAAACACGTTTCAATCGATTAAAATTACTTAAAGGGTCAGGATGATCGATCAGAATCAAATTATGACCGATCAGAAGCAAATGTAATCGATCAGATTTTTATTATGACCGATCAGAACTCTTTTAATCGATTAAAAACTCGTTTCAATCGATTAAAACAACTTAAAAACTTTTTCTACACTGCGTTTTAATCGATTAAAAGATGTTTTAACAGATTAAAACTGCACTTTTAACAGATTAAAAGAAACTTTTAACAGATTAATTAAACCAGCAGTTTTGAAAATAGTCTATAAAAACAGTTTTGCTTGAACTTCTTAAAACACCCAAAGAATAGATTGTTTTGCAGTATTTTAAATAGATTATTATGTCTCTAACCTCAAGGACCCAAAAGTTGTGGGGACCTAAGTTTACTATGTTCTTGTTTTGTAGGAAACTTCCAAATCAAAGAAGTCTATGTGGTATCTTGATAGTGGATGCTCAAAACATATGACTGGGGATAAAACGAAATTTGTAAGTTTCAAAGCCAAAGAACAAGGATATGTGACTTATGGGGATAACAACAAAGGGAAGATTCTCGGAATTGGAAATATAGGTGGTGCAAATACATTGGAGATTAAGGATGTGCTTCTTGTTGATGGATTAAAACATAACCTTCTTAGCATAAGCCAATTGTGTGACAAAGGATTCAAGGTAACTTTTGAAAGCAAATTTTGCACCATACATTTAGTAGATTCCGAAATAGTAGAATTAAAAGGCATTAGGCATAACAACATATATTTGATTGATTTGGATTGTTTATATGAGTCTAGTATAACATGTTTAGTTGCTAAGGAAGAGAATCCTTGGTTATGGCATAAAAGAGCGGCTCATATAAACATGCATCATTTGAATAAATTGATATCAAAAGACTTAGTTATTGGATTGCCTAAATTGAAATTTGAAAAAGATAGATTGTGTGATGCATGCCAAAAAGGTAAACAAGTTAAATCATCATTTAAATCAAAAAATGTGATTTCCACTTCAAAACCCCTAGAATTATTACATTTAGATTTATTTGGACCTTCTAGGATAAAAAGCTTTGGTGGAAATTATTATGGTCTTGTAATTGTTGATGATTTCTCTAGGTACACTTGGACATTTTTCCTAACTATGAAAAGTGAAGCTTTTAAGGTCTTTAGAAAGTTTGCTAAACAAATACAAAATGAGAAAGACCTAAGGATTAAAGTTTTAAGAAGTGACCATGGTGGTGAGTTTCAAAATGAAAAGTTTGAGAATTATTGTGAGGAAAATGGTATATTACATAACTTTTACTGCTCCTAGGACTCCCCAACAAAATGGTGTAGTTGAAAGGAAAAATAGGTCATTAGAGGAACTTGCAAGAACTATGTTAAATGAATCTAATGTTCCTAAATATTTTTGGGCTGATGCGGTTAGTACTGCATGTTATGTTTTAAATAGAATGCTCATTAGGTCAATTATGAAATCTACTCCATATGAATTGTTTAATGGTAGAAAACCTAATGTTGCACATTTGAAAATTTTTGGTTGTAAATGTTTTGTACTAAATAATGGAAAGGACAATCTAGGAAAATTTGATTCAAAAGCCGATGAGGGTATATTTTTCTAGGTTATTCTTTAACTAGCAAGGCGTATAGAGTATTTAATAGAAGAACTTTGAATATAGAAGAATCTATACATGTTGCCTTTGATGAGATTGTAGACCTTGGGGAAATCCTCTTGAGTCAAATAAAAGACTTGCAGGTGATGATGAATATATAAGAGAGGCCCTTGATGAATTATACTTGGAAGATAATGTGCCTTCTCAAACTCCTCAATTAGCAAAAGAATGGCAATCACCTAGAGGACTCTCAATGGACAATATCATAGGTGATATCTCAAAAGGGGTAAGAACTAGAAATATGAATAATTTACGTATGTCCATTGCTTTTGTGTCACAGATTGAACCTAAAAACATTGAGGAAGCACTTAAAGATGATCAGTGGTGCATAGCCATGCAAGAAGAACTTAACCAATTTGAAAGGAATCAAGTCCGGGAACTAATCCCAAGAGAAGAGTCACATCAAGTTATTGGAACTAAATGGGTATTCAGAAATAAGCTTGATGAAGATGGTAATATAACAAAGAATAAAGCCAGACTTGTTGCAAAAGGCTATTGTCGGGAGGAAGGTATAGATTATGATGAAACTTATGCTCCTGTGGCCAGGTTAGAGGCTATACGCCTACTTCTTGCTTACGCATCTATGATGAAATTTAAACTATATCAAATGGATGTAAAGAGTGCATTTTTAAATGGTTTTATTAAAGAAGAAGTGTATGTAGAGCAACCCCCTGGATTTGAAGATTTTAATAATCCTAATCATATTTACAAATTAAAGAAAGCATTATATGGGTTAAAACAAGCTCCTAGATCTTGGTATGAAAGATTAAGTAGTTTCCTAACTGCAAATGATTTTTCAAGAGGAAAAATTGATTCTACAGCTGTTTATTAAGAAAGTTAAAGAACATATCTTATTGGTCCAGGTATATGTTGATGATATTATTTTTGGATCAAGCTGATAATTCTTTGTGTGTAGAATTTGCTAAGATTATGCGAGGAGAGTTTGAAATGTCTATGATGGGAGAATTAACATTCTTCCTTGGACTTCAAATCAAGCAACTTAAAGATGGAACTTTTATCTCTCAAACTAAATACTGCAAAGAGATCCTCAAAAAGTTTGGTATGGACACCTCAAAGGAAGCTAACACACCCATGGGAACTTCATGCTATTTAGACAAGGATGAATCAGGTTTGGAAGTAAATCAAACTATGTATAGAGGTATGATAGGATCACTATTATACTTAAGCGCTAGTAGACCGATATTATGCATTCCGTGCGTGTGTGTGCTAGATTTCAAGCTTGTCCTAAAGAATCTCATTTAATTGCGGTAAAACATATTTTAAAATACTTAAAAGGAACTACTTGGATTTGGCTTGTGGTATCCGATCTGATGCTTGTATTAGTTTATTAGGATATTCTGATGCTTGATTATGGTGGATGTAAAATTGATAGGAAAAGCACTAGTGGGACATGTCATTTGTTAGGTTCATCCTTAATATCATGGCATTCTAAGAAACAAGCATGTGTTGCTTTATCTACCACTGAAGTTTGAATATATTGCAGTTGGTAGTTGTTGTGCTCAAATTACGTGGATGAAACAACAATTAGAGGATTATAGCATATATTTAAATGACATTCCATTAATGTGTGATAATACGAGTGCAATCAACTTAACTAGAAATCCAGTAATGCACTCTAGGACTAAACATATTGAGATTAGACATCACTTTTTAAGAGATAATATCGGCAAAGGAAGCTGTAAGATAGAGTATGTAGACACTAAACGTCAATTAGCGAGATATATTTACTAAGCCTCTACCCAAGGATAGATTCTATGATCTTAGAAGAGACTTAGGGATACTAGAAATAGCTTAAATTCTGCTTAATTTGAATGATTTTGGATGATTGTTATGATTAAATTCGTGATGCGAGGATATTCATAGGTTATAATGTGTAAAAACCTTAAAAAACTTAATATAGCCTCCGAAATAATCGATTCTCGGAAGTGATAATCGATTATTTTTCCTCAAAACGTCCAAAACAGGGTATTCTCCTCCGGAATAATCGATTATCTCGTGAAATAATCGATTAAATGCCTCTAAAAATCGATTATTTACTGGAAATAATCGATTAAAGTTGTCTAATGTAGAGATAATTGATGAATTTTCTTTTGTTATTGTCTTGATGTTGTAAAATATGATGTTTCTTTCATGCTATGATTGAGGGGAGCTTTCTCTAACTTATGCATATTTTGAGGGGGAGCTCTTATGATTGATGTTGCGAGTTCTTTTTGATTATAATCAAAATAGGGGAGAAAAATTTAAAGCCTATGATTCAATATTAAATGTTATCTGGTATGTTTAATGTGTTTGTTAGTATGACGGATGAAACGAGGTTATTACAAGGGCTTTAAAAAGATAATTTTGATCATCATCAAAAAGGGGAGATTGTTGAACATTCAAGGACTTGATGTTGCAAATAATGATCATGAAGAATGTTGATTTTGATGATGATCCAAGAGCTTAAAGACTTAGAGTATTGAAGATTGAAGATTGATGTTTTCACGTATTGTAATAACTCTGTTTTAGTTTGATTGAGTCTGTAATTATAGAGTCTAAGATAGCAGGTACATAGTCCGTAACTTAGAAGCTTCAAAATGCTCAAATTTATCATGCAGGCTCGGCTTTAATCGATTATATAGGGAAATAATCGATTAAAGCAGATGAGAAAACCATTTTCAAGCATATACTCACTTGTTTTAATCGATTAAAACATCAAAATAATCGATTAAAAGGTCAAATAATCGATTATTTCACCAAATAATCGATTAAACCGAAGAGGATTGGGTTACTGCGTATTTGGCTCTGTTTTAATCGATTAAAACTCCATTTAATCGATTATTTCGATCTGTTTTTGTTTTTAAATTTCAAATTAACCCTATTTTCGAAAACCCAATTACCAAGAACCCTAGTTTCGAAATCCCCAATTCCTTAACCCTAATTTCCCTACTTAAACTCTGCTTTGGCACTCGAAAAAGATGAACAACTAAAGAACAACTCTTTCCATACAAAAGTTAAGTGCTTGTGAGTGCCGGAGAACTGTTTGTTGCAAGGAAAGGGGGCTTTTGGAAACCTCGGTGTGAGGCTAGAAGCGATAAGAATCACTAAGTGGAGTTCTTAGTGGATTGAGTGCTTTGTGTCGTCTCCGGGAAAAGCTGTTCTTCGGGGCTTTTGGAAACTTGGTGTGAGGCTAGAAGCGATAAGAATCACTAAGTGGAGTTCTTAGTGGATTGTGTGTCTGTGCTAGTCTCCGGGGAAAGCTTGTTTATCATCTCTTGTGGATTTCAAGAGAGGTTTTATCTTTAACTTTATCTTTTTCATTATAATTTGTGTTGTAACAACTTTGTTCTTAGTGACAGCGTTAATCCTCTTTTGAGTGATTAGCAACTGGACGTAGGGTCTTTTGATCCGAACCAGTATAAACCTACTGTGTAATCTTCTCTACTCTTCTCTATTTACATTTACGCAGTTTTTAATCGGTAAAATTTGGGAAAATTTTGAAAACCTAATTTTTATTAAGTAACCAATTCACCCCCCCCTCTTGGTTTTTGTCCGACCACGCGAACATTCCGCTGCGCGATTCTAACAGAACACCTCCCTAGAATCACACTAGGGATGAACACCTCCTTGAACAAATCAAAGGGATGAAAATACCTCCTAAACCCACAAAGGATGAAGGAGTAAGATAAGAACAATCACACCTGGGTAATGGAAACAACAAATTGTAGAAGCCTGTAGAATGTCAATCTCCAAGAACAAGTGTGATTAACAATGAAAGCATAGAAGGCAGTAGAGAAGAGAGTTTTCTTAGAAGGTGTAAAATATCTATGTTGCCTTGCTCATAATTATTTTCTCAAAACTAATTGAATGTTAATTGTATTTTCGAATTCTGTAATTGTGTATTTTTTATTTTTCATCAAAACTTAATTAAATAGAAAAATAGCATTAGAAAATGGTCGTTGGACATTAATATTTTCGTGAATAAAAGTCGGGATATATTAAAAAATATTTATTCTTCAAAGCAGATATATTTTTCAAATTTGAATTGTCATAATTGATTATGTTACCAGTATAATCAATTATGACAAAAAAAATCATTTTTTCATTTCTGATGCATCATAATTGATTATGATAGTGAAAAATATTATGTTATGAATTTATCACACTTGTGCTTTGGAGGTTTATGCATAATATTACTTCATCAACTTGTACCTCCATATCCAGTATTCTAAGACTCTATCTAGTCTTCAGGAATCATCTTGGGCTTGCTTGAATCATCATCTTTATCAAAAACATATCTTGGGCATGTAGGGAAATGTTTCACTTCAGCTTGTCCTTAATTCATCTTGAATGATGTTGACTTGAATGTAGTTGACTTGAATCATCATCAAAATCATCTCTTGGGAATGTAGGGACATTTCCATCAATCTCCCCCTCATTGCTTTCAACACATACTCACCTTGGGCTAGTCATCATGGACCACGCAACACCTTGGGCAAGCCATCAAGACCTTGGTCGAGCAACATGAAGGTAAGGAGCACTCCTCACACTTGAAGAGTCAAGGTTCAACACTTGGTTCCAAATTTAGAGATCTCACATATATAAATACTTGAAGCATGTCAAATTTAGAGGAGGTGGGCTTGAAGGTGCAACACTTGAAAAAGAGAGGACAAGGATCAAGTCTTAGCTACCACAAAAAGAGATACACCATTTTTCGCTTTTCAAATTTAGCCAAACACTTTGAACACTCAAGGAGGTTTAATCTCCAACTCTTAGTTGCAACATTCAAATATTTTTGTACGTAAACACTTAAATGTAATTAAAAGTGGCCAATGTGGGACTTGAAGCTAGGAACAAGCTCAAATTTGGTGCATAACTTATAAAAGTGAATTTAGTCTCACATCCCTTAGGTGAATAAGTAAGTGAAAGGGGAGCATCTATATATAGAGCCCCTTGTATAGCATATTCAGTAAATTGAATTGAATCAAGTCCTAGTGTGTAGAACTTGCATATTTACTTGTATCCCGTTGCTTGGTCTTCAAAGTCTTTCTTAGGAGTTCTTTTTTATACCTTTCCTGTACAAGGAAACTTCCTTAAAGGAGTTAGTATCGAGCCCTTGAGGGACTTGGGAAAATTTTTCTTAACACTTTGGGTGTTCACGGTGTAGGATTGATCGTGACTCTACTTAGTGGATGAAATGAGAAAATAATTTCCATCAATTTCATATCAGAGCTATCCATATAGGTCTTCAAGAGATAAGTACCTTCATCTTTCCTTCTTTTTGTCTTTGATTTTTCGGTCATGTATGCTATTGCATGAGTCTTCTTTGAGTAATGTCGCTGCCGTCAAAACGAGGCGGTCGGAGCGACGCGATGGTTTTGACTTTTCCATTTTTCGCGTTTTTATTGGTGTGGTTACAACGCCTTTAGGTTGTCCGATAACCGGGCTGAACCTAGGGGCGAGGTTTTTGAAAAGGCGCTCTTGGATTGTCCGATAACCGGGCTAACCCAAGAACTAGTTTTGAAGGGTTCTTCTGGAGTCGCCACCGATATTTTTACCGGAAACATCGGAAAAGGAGTAAAAAGGCATTGGTTTTCGAAAAACCAACTTTGGTCATTAGAACTAGAGTTGGGTAAGGGAGTTAGTTATGCGTAAGGGAAGTGTTAGTTCCCTTACGAAGCCCCTTTCGGGTTCCCTATGATAGGCCAGCTACTTTGAATAAATAAATCGGTGAAAATACGCTTTTACCCTTTATTTGCGGAATTTAAAATTACGACTACATGGCCCCAATATCTATTGCATAATTAGAAATAAAGCGATAAAGTAGAGAGAGGGAGTGTAGAAACCTCCGAGGCAAGCTTTCTATTAATTTCTTGATAATTTGGGTGCTTTTTGGCAGCAATTCACTCGTTACAGCGTCGGAAAACTCTCAAAAACGCTCTAAAAACTCTTAGAAACTCTCAGAAACTCCGAAAATGCTTCGGAGGGGTTCTAGAAAGAGAATTTGAGGATGTGACTAGAGAGAGAATGGAAGAACTGTGTGAAATGAGGGGAATGGCGCGACTATTTATAGGGATTCACGCCTATCAGGTCGAGACGGCGGTCTCGCCGAACGAGACGGCGGTCTCGCCATTTTCGCAAGGCGAGACGGCGGTCCCGAATCTGAGACGACGGTCTCGACCCTAAAAGGCGAAAATCCTTATTTACATGCCAAAAATCCCTCCTATCCTAGTATGGGGCCTAATAGTCTCTCCTAGTGGCTTCTTAGGCTTCATCCATCTTCGAATAGAAGGTCTTCTGGTCTTTATTATGAGGCCGAGCAAGATTTGGGGTTTACAGCTGCCCCCCCTTTACCTGACTAGTCGGCTATTGGAAGATCGACTGGAAGGTAAAAGAGTTTACCCTCTTGCCCGGTTACCCTTTGGATGCTCCGTCTTGCGGCATTTGATCTTCTGGGGAAAATTTATGTTGTGCACCTCCAGGATACTCCTTCTGACGGTAGCCGATCCCTTCGGTTGACACATGGTAGAACCTCAGGATACTCCTTCTGATGGTAGCCGATCCTTCGGTTGATGGGTCCATCAGGCTGGTAGTTGCAGTCCGCTGTGTGTTGGACTGGATGAGTATGAACCCCCCATCAGGCTGGTAGTTGCAGTCCACTGTGTGTTGGACTGGATGAGTATGAACCCCCCATCAGACTGGTGGTTGCGACTTACTGATCCGGCTTGAGCGCAGATCAGGCGCACTGCGTGCGCAGGTTGACAAGTATGAACCCCCTATCAGGCTGGTACAGTCCACTGCGTAGGACTGGTGGTGGTGGCGGCTTACTGCTCGGGTGGCTCATGCGCCTTGTTGTTGAGATGTACTTTCTTTGTTGTTTGTCTTTTTATGGGAATGGTCGTCCGGTCTGCGCCGGGGATTTTGTTGGTGTTCATCCAGCTTTGTTGGTTGCTGGGAATTCTTTGTTTTTGATCTTTTGATGGTGATCACTCGACTCTTGCTGGTTGGGCGGGTAGTCTTTGTTTGTTCGACTTCTGCTTGGTCGTCGAAATTTGTTGGTTCAGGTGGTTGACTTGTTTTAATCCTGCCTTTTTTTTCGCGGTTTTATCTCTTTTTTCTTGCGATTTTGGATTTTGGCCTTTTTCTTGAGCGTACGTCTTTTTACTCTTAGCTTCTTTTGGTTACGCTGACTTTTTTTGGAAGGGGTAGCAAAAAGATGCATGGAATAAAATTTTATTTATAAAAGATTTTATTACAACAGTCCTATTCTATGAGCACTATTCCTAAGAAGGTGGGCTCTCGTCTGGAGACGATTCGTAGGAGGGAAATTGCCGATACATGTGCCTCCGGAATTCTGCTTGATCCCGGACTTCATCGCGGTATTCCTACTGGAATGTTGCCCAGTCTTGCCTCATTCCCTCCTGATATTGGTATATCGTATCCAGCCTTGTGTCGAAGGCCTCCTGCCTTAGAGACATCTGTTCTTGCCTCACAGACATTTGATCAAATTGCTGGCGCAAGTCGTAGATGCTATGGTTCACGCCAGCAAAGTCGTCTGTGTACTGCTGCTGTTGTTGTTGGAACTCGGGAGGTGTCGGGAGATCGCGCATTGCCACGATGTCCTGGAGATCCAAAGTGATGTCCAGGGAAGGGTGGAGGATCAGCTGGGTCCCGTGGCGCAGCAACATCCCCATGCTAACCAGGATCGACCCGTTGATGGACTCAGGTCGTAGGCTGGAGGCCAGTTCTTCCCGGCCACTGCACCCCCATTTCTCTGCCAGGGGGGTAATGAGGGGAGCCATAAGGACGGCTCCCACTGGCCTGCTCCCAAAGTCCTTGAGGGCCTTAAGGAAGAAGTAGTCAGGGTTGCACCGACGCCTCTGGCTCATGCAGTAAAGGACAAAGAGGTTGGGGAATGTTACCTTTCCTTGGCTCTCCTTCCTCCCATGGATGGTTCCCGCCAGCAGCTTGTGGCAAATGCAGAGGACCGGGGGGAGTGCTGAGCCCTTCATCAGCGTGGGAAAAGTGGGTGACCTAGTGAGCTCCTCCCACATCTCGCTGGCAGTGAGGTTGGTGGGGCGTGCGCAGATGACCTCCTGGTATTCCCGGGTTAGCACGTCCCCGGGCTGGACGAATCCGATGGACACGTTGAATTCGTCCAGAGTGGTGGTCCGGTACATCCCACCCATAAAGTATGTCACCATTTTTGTTGGTGACAGGCCAGGGATCATGGCGGGAGTCTCAGCGTAGGTGATGGAGGCAAGAAACTCCAGTACCGCCTGAGGGTACACATGGGTGGGTGGAGACTGTAGGAGGAAGCCCCACCCAATGCTATCAATGTGGGCCCAGACGTCGTCTTCCCACCCAAATTCGGCGAGGATGCCGAAGTCTAGCTTGAGCATGGGGTGCCATGTGTACCCCCTGACGTGGAGAAAGCTGAGTGGGGTCCTGAGGGACCGGCGCTGAGGAACTGCTAGGGCCAGTAGAACCCCTTCTCTTCCTGGTCTGGCTTCCACGGAACATTATGATGATAAGGTGCTTGGAAGTGAGAGATCAGAGAACTGGAGTGCAGAGGAGTTGTGGAGAGCCTCAAAACCCCTCCCCTATTTATAGGGGAAAAATCGGATTCGGGACCGCCGTCTGGGAATTCGAAACGACGGTCTCGATTTTGCATCGAGACGGCCGTCTGGGACCTCGAGACGGCGGTCTCGACTTTGGTCTTAAGCGAGACGGTCGTCTCGCCAAGCAGGACGGCGGTCTCGTTTTTTGCCAAGTCGAGACGACAGTCTCGTTGGTCGAGACGGCGGTCCCGATTTGTTGGAGACCGAGACGATGGTTTGGGAATGCCGGACAGCCGTCTCGATTAAAAGGGTTTTTTTTTTTGTAAGAAAATAGGACCTGGTTCAAAAACATTTTATGCATGCAATGTTTTTATGTTTGATGTCCTATAATGCCTATTTCAATTAGTTTTCCAGAAGGATTTAGCTGACGTGTCTTGTAGCGCTGAGTGCCCTCTGATTTGCGTTCCCGTGTTTGGGCTGTACCATGCCGGACTTCTTGTGACCGAAGGATAATTTGTTTTTCTTTTTTCTTTCCTCTCTTTTTTGCAGAGCACTCTTTGTCATGTAGTGTCCCTTTTTCTCCATTCTAGGGGTTTCAATCCTCTCGTTGACTATACGCCTCCATATTCCCAAATTAATTATTAGAATATTTGTTGTGAGGGTCAAGAGAAGAGAAGTAAGAGGGCAAATTTAAAGGCTTGTGTTTTAGAAGGTTGATTTTATTTTAGAAAGAGGTTTTGTAAGAATGGTTGGCTAGGGTTAGGCTTAGGTGTTTGAGCTTTTCGTCTAAGCAAACGTTTCCCCTTTTTATATTTGCGCCCTAGTTTTATTCCCATTTTTTTTATGGCTAGTTGATCTCCCTAAATCGCCCTTCGGGTTTTCGAACTAGGATATTGTGTTTTGGCCCTATCTTTTGTCTAGGTTCCTTCTTTTTGTATTTTGGGGAATCCTAGCGGACCTTATTTTGTAAACCTATCTTTTGCCTAGGCTACCCTTTATTTTTGTTCGGGTGTCCTACTGGGTTGACCCTATCTTTTGCGTAGCCCCCTTAGTGGGTTTCCTACCGGGTATTTTGCCCCCTTTTTTTTGGCCTTTGGCTTCTATGGGCTTTTTTTGTGTATTTATTTTTTTTGTTCACAATATTGGCGAAGCATGACTTTCTTTATGGTGAGGTAAAGCCTTATCTGGTGCTTCTAATTAACTAGCTTGATTGTAATGGAAATGACGAATTTTGGTTATTTGGACGCGCTTTTTATTCTTCTTTTTCTTTTTATGTTTATTTAGACAAGGTTATTGTGAGGTCTAGTCATGAAATAGCAAGAAGAGAAGCAGATAGTAAGAATTATTCTTTATTAATTAATAAGGGAATATGTGCCCTAAAATGCCCGGGGGTCGGGCTAGCCACGGGGGATAAGCTCTAACAATCATGGGGTTTACATCCCTTAAATGAAGAAAAAGATTTCCTAATGACTAGGGTAACTCTTGACGCTTGCACCCCTCCACTTCGAAAAATTTGCTTTAGTGTGCGGAGGGGGGACTTCCCTTTTCCTCTTTCTATTCGGCCCTTAGTAGGGTCATATCCTAGGCCATGCTTGAAAGGATTATCTTTGAACTCTGGGGGTTCCCTTATGCCTTGGGAATCTGCCCCCAGTCCTTGGCCAGGATGGTAACCATGCTTCATCATCATGCGGGCTACCTTTGTGTTTTTGGGAAGTCTTTCTATACTGGAAATTTCGAGCGCTTGAAAAGATGTTTCAAGGGTCTCTTCAGCTGCATCCACATAAGGTTGGGTGGACGGTCCACTGATCAGGATATCATCTTCTGCTTGGACCGTGACCAATTTGTCATCCACTATGAACTTGACTTTTTGATGGAGCGTCGAAGGTACTGCCTTAGCGTCATGAATCCAAGGCCTGCCGAGGAGACAACTGTATGCTGGAGTAATATCCATTACATGGAAATCGACGTTGAAGATAGTGGGTCCAACCTGAATTGGCAAATTAACTTCTCCCACCACTTCTCGTTTTGATCCGTCGAAGGCTTGAACGATGGTGCTGCTTGGGCGCAGGCGGGTTCCTTGGATGGTCAACTTGTCTAGTGTGCACTTGGGCATCACGTTCAAGGATGACCCGTTATCCACAAGAACTTTGGCGATGAGGCACTCCTTGCACTTGATTGAAATGTGCAAGGGCTTGTTATGGTTAGATCCCTCGAGGGGGAGTTCTTCCTCTGTGAAGGTGAGGTGATCACTTGCCATGATGTGACCGACAATCCTCTCAACTTTTTCTTGGGATATGGAGTGAGGTACATGCGCTTCGCTTAAGACCTTCAGCAGGGCGTTTCTGTGCGGTTCCGAGCTCATCATTAGAGATAATAATCTTATTTTTGCAGGTGTGTGATTGAGCTGGTCTATAATGGAATACTCGCTTTGCCTTATAAACTGAAGTAATTCCTTTGTCTCCTCCTTGGATTCCTTATTTTCTTTTTCTTTGGTCTTTTTATTTTTTCCTTTATTTTTGGGGACATCTTCTTGTGAGTCCTTGGGGGAGTAGACTCTTCCACTTCTAGTCATGCCCCCAATGCCGGCTATATTCATGATATCCTCTTTTATTGGTGAAGATTCTTCATATCTCCACGGTACAACTTTATTCGATTCGTAGGGGAAAGGACGGGGCATAAATAGTCGCACTGGTGTCCTTGCCCCCTCTTCCTTATTTCTGAGGACCAACGGTCGAGACTTATTTTCCTCTTGTGGCGAGTCAACCGTTGGGGAAAGCTTCATTAGGAGTGGCTTTCTCTCCATTCTTCTGATTTGGAAGACGTGTCAGTTAATCTTTCCTTTTTATTATCTTATTTATTAAGAGTGAAGGAGGGGAAATTAAATATGCAGATGAATGATATGCATGCAAGTAGACAATTGTTGAATAAAGAAAAATTTCATTTATCCGTTGGAAGGTGTACATTCCCCTACTCCATACTACGAAGCAACTTTTGACAGAAACGGAAAAGCCTAAAGAAACCCACAGGCGGGTCTTGATCTCTATGTAATTCCCTTTCGGCTTCCCGGACGTGACGAGCAAGTGCTTCGCTTTGCTTCTGGACCGCCTGGCTCATATCTTCGTTGTACTTTTGAGCCTCTTTGATCTTTGCCTCTTGATGGACGACTAAGGCTTACAGTTCATCGAGTTTTGTAAGGGCTCGGTCCTTTTCTTGTAGTACTTGGCTGTACTGAGCTAGCCCGTCTCTTTCTTTGCAGCGTAGCTCAGCGAGACTTTTGTTGAGTCTCCGATTGGCCTCCCGCTCTTGGCATATTTCTGACCGAGTCTTGGTGAGTTCTTGCAACAACTCCTTGATCGTCTGGGCCTATTTTGCTGATTCGACCTCAAGGCGTGCTGACTTGGCGGTTATTTCTTGGAGTTGACTATTCGAGCTGGTTCTAGCGGCTTTGGATGCTCGGATAGCTTGCTCATTAGAGTCAGCACACTGGTCCTTGAGGCGCTCTATTTCATGATCCTTTTTCTTGCATTGCCTTTGCAGACCATCAATGGTGAGAATAGATTCTTGCTCTCTTTTTTCAAGGGCCCTCATCTGGGCTCCCATGATCTCTATCCTCTGGGTCAAGGCATCGACTTGAGCTTGCAGCTCTTCACTATTGGCGCTTGTAATGAGTGAGGTGGATGGTTGAGACATCCCTCTTCTTTTTCTCCATACCTCATAGTCACTAGAGACAGTTACTCGAGCTTTTCCTAGCTCTCTATCTCCCATAAAGACTGGTTTCTCCCATGCTTTTCTCACGGCTAGTGAGTTGGTGATTGTGCATGGGTCTCCGAAGAAACACAGTCCTCTGAGTTCCCCTCGAGAAATTGTAGTTTGAGTCCTCATGAGCTGCCTCATAGCTACTCTAGGTGAGTAGGCTATGCAACCCCTGAGTCCTATCAAGGGTACGTTCGGATAGTCTCCACATCTGATGAGGATTGGATCGGGTCGGTACCAAGGGCAGACCCAGGATAAATTGTTGGCGTCCCATTGTTCCAACTCATCCTTCCATTCCGAGGCTAAGCGTCGTTGGAGAGGGATTTTGGAGAAGCTCCTCAAAGGGTCGGGGAACATCCCCATGTGACTAGAGGCGTAAAAATGTGTAATGCCCCACACAAAGAGTAGTGAAGAGCAGCAACGAAGTGTTTTTCCTTGCTTCTGGCGGCAGAATTCCACTGAGAGCAAGGTGTCGGCAAGAATTGCAGGCAAGGGACTCTTCGAGTTCACGTCCCAGGCGAAGAAGGCGTCCATGATGGCTTGATCCACTGTGTCGAGGTGGAAGGGAAACAAGATCGTTCCAAATACGATTAAGGCCAGGGTTTTGTTAAAAGCGACTCATTCTGTCCTTTCAGCCAAGTCGGACAGATGGTCTTCTAACATCGAGACCTTCCAACCCTGGATGTTCCCTTTTCCTATCAGGGTAGTCTGGCAGAAATGTAGTTGGATGATGGCAGCGACTTGTGCTGCAGGAGTATATGCCCGTGGCGGATATGGACCCCGGCTGATTTGGGCCATTTCAGCATAATTTCATACTCCTCCAAGGTGGGCACCGTGTCAAACTGCGAAAATTCGAAGCAGCGCAGACTAGAGTTCCAGAAGTGAACTAATACCCTGACGAAAACTTGATCGACACAGATCTTCAGCAGGTCGAGAATCCGTCCATAGGATTTTTCAAAGTCGGAGCGGACTTCTGGTGGCATTACCGTGCAAAGCCATTCCAATTTCTCAGTATGGTATCGGGGAATGTCCACCTTCTTCAATTGTCTACTAGTCCCCTCCATTTTCTAAAACCAAAATGCATGTTTTATGAAAATGATGCTTATTGAATGAATGTGAGTGTTTATTTTTATTTATCATGTTTTGTATGATGTTTGTGTATTTTTTGAAAAATAAACTACCTATATGAATGAGTGTAATATTTTTGAACAAGGTCCCATTTATTGTTTTAAATTGAATTTTTATTTTTATTTTATAGCCTTTTATCTCTTCTGTCGGACTGCGTGGCTACTTAGCTTACAAAGAACCTAAAACCAAGCTAGCTAAAAGGCAGACTGTCCGAGATAAAAAATGGCTTTATGCGAAAGTTATTTAGCGTCCTCTATCTCTTCTGTCGGACTACGTGGCTACTTAGCTTACAAAGAACCTGAAACCAGGCTAGCTAAAAGGCAGACTGTCTGAGATAGGGGTGTTTATTGCGAAAAAATGTTTTTTGTGATTTTTCTGTTGTTTGGTTATGCTATGCAACAGACAAATGCAACAAACAGATGTACACACAATTCGATCATCCACGAAAAGGCGAGAAGTCGTTTTAATCATGAGGTAGGGTTTTCCTGCAGAAAAGTGCTTTGGCGAAGGTAGGTTATAACTGTTCTCACCAAGGCTAAGGCCCCCAAGGTGCCCCCATTATAGGGTCCCCACTCTCCAGCCTTCCGACCATGCTTAGCACTAAGGCCATAGTCAGTCTTTGTGCCAAAAGAGGAAGGTTATCACCTTGAGTGGTGGTTTCCGATCACACTGGTGGGCACAAGGCCATCACTACAGCGAACCGTACCTGCCACCCACTCCCTATGGATTTCTCACTTGCCCCCGGGTATAGAGGGAACTGTAGTGTGCAAGGGTTTGTGTACATTTTGTATTTCAAACAATTGCGTAAGTATAAACAAGCAACAGTTATTAAAGCCAAGCATTAAAACATGTTATAATACAAGGTAGGGTAAAAGCGTAATTTTCTTGATTTATTTATTTTAAGCTGGCCCATCACTAAATGGGATCAACTCTCTAGGATTCCCCAGTGGAGTCGCCATCTGTCGCCGCCGTCAAAACGAGGCGGTCAGAGTGACACGATGGTTTTGACTTTTCCATTTTTCACGTTTTTATTGGTGTGGTTACAACGCCTTTAGGTTGTTCGATAACCGGGCTGAACCTAGGGGCGAGGTTTTTGAAAAGGCACTCTTGGATTGTCTGATAACCGGGCTAACCCAAGAACTAGTTTTGAAGGGTTCTTCTGGAGTCGCCACCGATATTTTTACCGGAAACATCGGAAAAGGAGTAAAAAGGCGTTGGTTTTCGAAAAACCAACTTTGGTCATTAGAACCAGAGTTGGGTAAGGGAGTTAGTTACGCGTAAGGGAAGTGTTAGTTCCCTTACGATGCCCCTTTCGGGTTCCCTATGATAGGTCAGCTAATTTGAATAAATAAACCGGTGACAATACGCTTTTACCCTTTATTTGCGGAATTTAAAATTACGACTACATGGCCCCAATATCTATTGCATAATTAGAAATAAAGCGGTAAAGTAGAGAGAGGGAGTGTAGAAACCTCCGAGGCAAGCTTTCTATTAATTTCTTGATAATTTGGGTGCTTTTTGGCAGCCCTTCACTCTTTACAGCGCCGAAAAACTCTAAAAAACGCTATAAAACTCTTAGAAACTCTCAGAAACTCCGAAAATGCTTCAGAGGGGTTCTAAAAAGAGAATTTGAGGATGTGACTAGAGAGAGAATGGAAGAACTATGTGAAATGAGGGGAATGGCGCAGCTATTTATAGGGA
This sequence comes from Sphenostylis stenocarpa, assembly GCA_963425845.1. NCBI lineage: Eukaryota > Viridiplantae > Streptophyta > Magnoliopsida > Fabales > Fabaceae > Sphenostylis > Sphenostylis stenocarpa. The sequence goes on from OY731401.1 coordinate 46,963,182, forward strand.
TTCGCGCCTGTCAGGTCGAGACGGTCGTCTCGTCTGACAAGATCGAGACAGCCGTCTCGCCATTCGAGACGACCGTCTCGCCTTGTAGAAATGGCGAGACGACCGTCTTGCCAAACGAGACGGCGGTCTTGCCATTTTCGCAAGGCGAGACAGTGGTCCCGAATCCGAGACGGCGGTCTCGACCCTAAAAGGGGAAAATCCTTATTTACATGCCAAAAATTCCTCCTATCCTAGTATTGGGCCTAATAGTCTCTCCTAGTGGCTTCTTAGGCTTCATCCATCTTCGAATAGAAGGTCTTCTGGTCTTTATTATGAGGCCGGACAAGATTTGGGGTCTACAAGTAATATGCTAGATCTAGGTTCAGTCATATGTTATACTTTCTTGTAATTAATTTATTGTTTAGTTCTTTTCTTGAATCAATTGTATGTTTAGGAAATGTTATATGCTTGATTAGGGATAGATTTTCTTACTTAGATTTCAATTTTATAATCTTCCATGTTGTCTTAGATGTTATGTTTAGTCCTTTTATATTCATAATTCTCTAGATATTGTCCCATATATGTTGGAAAATAAAATTTGTTGTTCTATAAACATAGAAACTCAATCCTTGCATAAATAGGAACCTATAATGGTATTGTGTAATGGCTTGTACTTCTTGATTTGTGTTGTTATTTTTGTAAAGATCATTAGCAAATTTCCTAATTCTTGAAGTTGAATAAATTGTTTTGAACATGCCATAATGTTCTGGACTTATTTAAACATAGACCATTGGAGTTGCTTTGACATTGATTGATTAGAAATGGCTTAAGTATCACAAAAGTAAATGTAAGCAAAATTTTGAATTGAAAAAAGGAAAGTGAATGGTAAAAACTAAGACTTAAAAAAGAAAAGAAAAAAAATAAGTAAAGTTTGTTTGCAACTCATGTCAGTTATTTAGGACATTTTATGTCGGTTTATAAACCGACATAGATATTAGATATAATAAGTCGTCATTTTTTTTATATCGATTTTTAAACGACTTAAAAAATTCTTTCTATGTTGATTGCATATACTACCATCATAGAAAATTATGAAAAATGAATCTGGCACATGCACTTTTTATGACAGTTAAGGTAGAAATCATCATAAAAAAAATTCACTTTTCTACGATAGTTCTAGTATAACTCATAGTAGAAAGTACACCTTTGATGTCGGTTATATTTATGTAGGAAGGTTGATGTATAAAATAAAAAAAATTATTTAAAAAAAATTGTAACTTTTTATGTCAATTATATATATTTTTCAAATAGTCTATATACTTAATAAATTCATAATATATTTAATAATAATATACAAAATATATAAAAAAAATATTAAGTGTATTTATTTAATTTACATAATTCTAAGTTAAAACAATTTACAAATTATAAAAAATACTTAAAAAATGGAAAACACATTACATTCTCATGTCTTCTTCTTTCAATGGGTATGAATAATTGAATATCTACCAAATCAATATATATTTAATCAATAAACAATTAAAAGTAAAAAAAGTAACAAATAATAATTAACTATTAGTTCACTTTCATACTCCTCTAATATCTTACCAATACCATGTCACTATAGTGAAAATAGGGCAACAAAAGATGTGCTTATCCATATAAAGGACAAATGATAAAGAAAATTTAATGTCAATTATAAGTTTTGGGTTTCATATTAAGCTGAAGGTTGGTATTCTCAATTATAAGTTTTGGTGTTTTCAAATTTAATGTCAATTTCTAGAAGACAAACACCCTTTATATATGATACCATACAAAAGTGCAATCTATATGGTGCCTAGTACCATAGATATTTCGCTTTCAAACATGGTTGGTGCAACAATAATGCCAAGAATTAATTGAATAATATTTGTTTAATAAGATAGACTCTTAATTTTCAAGCATAATATAACATATTTTTGAGTTAATTGCTTCTAAATATTTCAATAGAGTAAATTTTCTTCCACTCTTATTTTCTTTTTACCTTAATTTTGTTGTTCTTATTCTTTAATATTTCCTCACTTATAATAGTTTTATGAAGTAAAGTATCACCAAAGATCAGATAACAAAATTTCTAATAATGACACAGATTTACATATAGGAATATGTTGTACAAATTAATATGTCCAGCATGCAATATATGGTTGTGTTCATGAAATATTTGTATCCATCCTAATGTCTACATCATAATTTAGAGCAAACAAGTAATAATATGGATAATTCAAATTTTCTTATTCATTAACTATCTATTTGCATTTATGACTAGGATTTTGCTCCAATATCCCATGATATTTGTTTCCATCGATATTTTCCCCCTTTAAGTTATATGTTTATATCCATCCCACGATATCCACACTCATGGTTTCCCGATTTATGTGAAAACTAAAAAAAAAGTGATAATAAAAATATATGTATATTAACGAATGAATAGTAGTCATATAAATAACTTACCTTAGGCGCAATATACTGAAGTTTCTTCCTAGCAACATGTGGAAGTTCTTGCAACGTTATATGTGCATCCATAACTTTATATAAAATAATGTAGATTAAATTGTATTCCTAATAAGATAACAAATAAAATATAAAATTCATTAATATTAAATTGTATTTTATTCTCAAAGTTAATTTTCTAATTAACGATTGTGACTGGTGAGGGTATTTTATTCTCTAAGGTGCACTTTCACCATTCCGTTTCAGTTGTATATCCAAACATAGGTCAGGGAATTGATCAAATAAATAGTATGGAAGGGAGTTGTTGGCAATTGAATCCTTTACTTTTTCGTTTTCAGAATCTGACATCTGATACAAACATTTGGTCATCTGATTTCTTCAAATTGTTATAAAATTACATCTATGGATGTTGATCTCTCAAAGATAAATGCTTTTTATCTATTTGATTACTAACATCTTATGACTACACAACTTTGAAACTATTTTATACAATATACAGAGTTAGCGAGCTAAGAGTTGTTGAACTTCTTGATGGCCTTTGCGAAAAGATGCAAGATTATACACTCAAGGTGCTTAGTTATATAGTTGTTTTTCTTCACTGTTCTAGTTTCTAAATCTGTAGCTTTTTGTTGTGTTAGTGTGTACATTTCTGAATTGAAATTTAGTTGTAAATCTATCAAACTTTTTTATCCAGTCAAATACTACTTCCTCTCCCTTTAGCTTCTACTGATATTTAGATACACTAAAATGGATGTTATTGGCTTTCTATTTGTGCAGAAAGATAGAAGTAACTATGAATGGTTCAAAGTGGATAGCTGGGATAACCTCACAAGCAGTGGTGGATCTTCTTGGGAGCTGAGGGGGGCCGTGACCCCCCCAAAGTTTTGTAACTCTCATGTAATTTATGATTTTGGCCCCCCCAAACTTAATGAACATTTAATATATTTACTTGTATATTTACAATTCTATCCTCTCAGCCCCTCCTCAATTTTGTAACTCTCATATAATTTATAATTTTGTCCCCCTCAAACTTAATAATCATTTAATATATTTAAGTATATATCTATAATTTTATCCTTTCACCCTTTCATCTTCTTTCTTTCTTTTATATTTATTTATTATTTATTAATAATATATTATTTAGCCCCCCAAGATCAATGGTCAAGATCCGCCACTGCTCATAAGTATGCACTCTATATCATCCAGCGTTGATTTAGCATACTCAACTTCATGCAATTTCTTCCTATGTCTTACTATTCATATATTTCCAAATGAGTTCCTCAACCTTAAGAAAAGAGTGTATGGAAAACATTGATTTGGGAGAGTAGTTAAGAAAACAAACATGCTACATTTTAATGATGTGCCTGTCTGGTTCTAGAATATGGAGCTTTATGTTACTCAACAGCGAAATGATATGTTGAACAATAAAAATTACAAGAGATGAACAATTAATTTGCTTGTTTTGGCAAAATGTGTGGGGTTGTTAAGTTTTATTCATTCCAAAAGTTCACACAAACAAGATAAGAACATATATATTTTATTAGGATTTTGAATGCTGGTCTTGAATTTCTGGAAAGATCACTGAAATGTAATAGGATTATTTAAGCACTGAATATTACGAATGTTTGAGGTGTTTGCATGTTAATTTATCAAATTGACACTTAGGATGCATGCACATGTCTTGTTTTAAAGTCCTTATTTCACCCTATGGCATGTTGATAGGGACTTGGGTACTATTAAGTCCCTAAGTACCACATCAAACAGTATAGATGTTTGGTGGAGTTCTTGAACTTGGGTATTATAGGGTGTCTAAGTCTCAGTCGAGTAGTATGAGATGCTCAGTGGAATATTTAAGTGTTTGGTTCTCTCTCTGATTATTGGGTTTTTTTAGGGTGGGTTCCAGTACTTATCAATTAGTATGACAACTAATTATTAAAAAATTTATCAAACTCGAAAGTCTACGTAGATTCGTGGAAGGTCTCGTATACTCGATCTGTAGACTTGTAAGAGTCTATTTCATATGAGAAATATTAATTTAACAAAAAATATGATAATATCAATTTCACATTACTGAAATAAATAAGTTCATATAATAATACATTGATAAAATAACAAAAAATAAGTTCCAAACATTTTTAATTTCAATATTTATATTTAAAATAACAAAAAAAAATCAATTGATTATGTCCAACAAAATAATCATAATTAAAAAAATAATTAATTTTTTTTCTAAAATCCCTAAATCTATTTTAAAACCTTAAAATCTCAAATCCATGAATCCATCAATCTAACCTGCGAGAGGGGTGGCAGGTGGCTAACCTATGAGAAGACTAGCGAGAAGGGTGGCCAAAGAGCAGTGGTCAAGGTGAGACATGCGACCACCGGAAAAGATGTGCGATGCAACCACCTCATAACAAGAGAGAATAGATGGGCGACTAAAAGGAAGAGACCAAGGGAGCACTGTGAGGCGACCACTGGTGACGACAAGCAGCAATGAATAGTGAGAAAGGAAGAAGAATGCGAGATATGAACCTGTGAAAATAAATGAGGAGTGCAGGAGAAGATTTAAGTATCTCTTCTCATTCAAACTCGGTGACTCGCCTCTGACTCGCGAGTTTACTTAGAGTTCACTAATGGATATGTCAATTAAGAGCGTCAATTAACCTAACAATGTTGATGCCACCTACTCAAATCATCCATGTTGATTCCTCACACATGAAATTCATAAGAAAACCTAATAAATGTTGATTCCTCACACAATTAACAGATTTTCCAGCATTAGGGTTAGGGTGTTAAGCAATTGATACATTCATTCCATTCATGGAAATTAACGTAACAAATATTCTTACCGTGATCTAGGGTTCAAGATATATTTTCCAATCATACCTTAAACAATCAAGAATAAATCATTCCAAAGCATAAATGATAAGAATAACAACATTAAAGCATAGATTAAGATATCAAAATATCACCATGATACAAAAGAGTTCAAAGGAAGTGCACTGAATCCTAAGAGAATGAAGTTAGCCACTCATGTTGGCTGTAGACCCCAAATCTTGCCCGACCTCCAAATAAAGAGAAGAAGACCTCCTATTCGAAGATGGACGAAGCCTAACAAGCCACTAGGAGAGACTATTAGGCCCCATACTAGGATATGAGGGATTTTCTGCACAAAAAATAAGTTTTCTCGCCTTTTTGGGACGAGACCGCCGTCTCGAAATCGAGACCGCCGTCTCGCCTCACGCAAATGGCGAGACTGCCGTCTCACCAAACAAGATGGCGGTCTTGCCACCTGCGAATGACGAGACGGCGGTCTCGTTTAGCGAGACGGCGGTCTCGCCACCTGCGAATGACGAGACGGTGGTCTCGTTTGGCGAGACGGCGGTCTCACCACCTGCGAAGGACGAGACGGCAGTCTCGACCCTGTCAGACGAGAACGGCGGTCTCGCCACTGCCAGGCGCGAAAACCTATAAATAGGGGCCTCCCCCCCCCTCATTTTCACACACCACAACTTTCTCTCCTCCTTCTCTCTAGGATTTCTCTCTCTAGAATCCCTCCGACGCATTTCCGGAGCTTCTGAGTGTCTTTAGAGTGAGTTTTCGAGCGTTTCGAGAGGTTTTCCGGCGCTGTAAAGTGAAGGGCTGCCAAAAAGCACCCATTTTCTTCAAAAGAAATAGAATAAAAGCTTGCTTCGGAGGTTTAAATTCTCCCTCTCTACTTTTACTGCTTTAATTTTAAATTATGCAATAGATTAGGGCCATGTAGTCATAACTTTAACTCCCGCAAAATAAAAAGGGCAAAAGCGTATTTTTCCGGTTTATTTATCAATAAAATAGCTGGCCTGTCATAGGGAACCCGAAAGGGGCGTCGTAAAGGGACTAATACTCCCTTTACACGTAACTAACTCCCTTACCCAACTCTGGTTCTAACGACCAAAGTTGGTTTTCGAAAACCAACGCCTTTTAAAACCCCTTCCGATGTTTTCGGTAAAAACATCGGTGGTGACTCCACAGAACCCTACAAAAATTAGTCCTTGGGTTAGCCCGGTTATCGGACAACCCAAGGACGCCCTTTCGAAAACCTCATCCCTAGGTTAGCCCGGTTATCGGACAACCTAAAGGCATTGTAACCACCTATAAAAAACGCGAAAAATCAAAAAGGGTCAAAACCATCGCGTCGCTCCGACCGCCTCTCTTTTTGACGGCGGCGACAGATGGCGACTCCGCTGGGGAAGCCTTGAGAGTTGATCCCATTTAGTGATGGGCCGGCTTAAAAATAAATAAACCAAGAAAATAACGTTTTTTGCCCTTAACTTGTATTATAACATGCTTTACGGTTTGGCTTTAATAAATGTTGCTTGTTTATACTTGCGCAATTGTGTGAAATACAAACTGTACACAAACCCTTGCACACTACAGTTCCCTCTATACCCGGGGGCAAGTGAGAAAACCATAGGGAGTGGGTGGCAGGTACGATTCGCTGTAGTGAGGGCCTTGAGCCCACCAGTGTGATCGGAAACCACCACTCAAGGTGATAACCTTCCTCTTTTGGCAACAAGACTGACTACGGCCTTAGTGCTAAGTATAGTCGGACGGCTGGAGAGTGGGGACCCTATAATGGGGGCACCTTGGGGGCCTTAGCCTGGTGAGAACAGTTAGAACCAACCCTTGCCAATGCACTTTTTTGCAGGAAAACCCTACCTCGTGATAAAAACGAATTCTCGCCTGTTCGTGGATGACCGAATTGTGTGTGCATATGTTTGTTGCATTTGTCTGTTGCATAGCATAAACATACAACAAAACAAAAACCAAAAACATTTTCACAAATAAACACCCTTATCTCGGACAGTCTGCCTTTTAGCTAGCCTGGTTTCAGGTTCTTTGTAAGCTAAGTAGCCACGCAGTTCCGACAGAAGAGATAAGGGATGCTAAAATATTCTTTCGCATAAAGCCATATTTTATCTCGGACAGTCTGCCTTTTAGCTAGCCTGGTTTCAGGTTCTTTGCAAGCTAAGTAGCCACGCAGTTCCGACAGAAGAGATAAAAGGCTATAAAACAAACAAATAAAATAATCAAAACAACATCAAAATAAAAATCCATTTCCAAAATAAGACTTGGTCCAAAATATTACACTCATAAAACATTCATATAGATAGTTTATTCTTCAATAAAAAAAAATATACACGCAATTACCATACAGAAAAACATGATAAATAGGAAAATAAACACTCACATTCATTCAAATAAGCATCATTTTCATCGAACATGCATTTTGGTTTTAGAAATGGAGGGGACTAGTAGACAGCCAAAGAAGGTAGATATTCCCCGTTTCCATACTGAGAGGTTGGAATGGCTAAGCGCGGCAATGCCATCGGAGGTCCGCGCTGACTTTGAAAAATCCTATGGACGAATTTTGGACCTTCTAAAGATCTGTGTCGATCAGGTGTTCCTAAGGGCACTAATCCACTTCTGGAATTCAAATCTGTGGTGTTTCGAATTTCTGCAGTTCGACTTGGTGCCTACATTAGAGGAGTATGAAACCATGTTGAAATGGCCCAAATCAGCTGGGGTCCATGTCCGCCACGAGGCATACACTCCCGCGGCACCAGTCGCTGCCCTCATTCAACTACCATTCCGACAGAGTACCCTGATAAGGAAGGGGAACGCCCAGGGTTGGAAAGTATCAATGTTAGAAGACCACTTGTCCTACCTGGCTGAAAGGGTAGAGTGGGTCGCCTTCAACAAAACCCTGGCCCTTATCATTTTTGGAACGATCTTGTTCCCCTTCCACTTCGACACAGTAGATCAAGCCGTCATGGACGCCTTCTTCGCCTGGGACGTGAACTCAAAGAGTCCCTTGTCGCCGCAGTCCGTTCCGACGTCCTGGGGACGTCTCGAACGTTTATGCGAGCGGTCGCGAAAAGATGGTTGAGACTCGCGTTTTTTGTTTAAAACATGTTCATTTCTTCCGAGGTGCTCAACACTGAACTATCCTCTAATAGAAGCAAGGTTTTCGAAAAGGGGTTCTTTTGGAGTCGCCACCAATGTTTTGACCAGAAACATTGGAAAAGGAAAAAAGGCGTTGATTTTATTAAAAAACCAACTTGGCCATTATAACCAGAGTTGGGTAAGGGAGTTAGTTACGTGTGGGGAAGGTGTTAGCACCCCACAACGCCCCTTTCGGGTTCCCTATGACGGATTAATTCATTAAGTGAAGATTATGAGAAATTACGCTTTTACCCTTATTTTATTTGTGCAGAATTTAAATATGGCTATCTACATGATTTATCTACATTACATACAGAAAGCAAAGTAGTAAAGAAGAAGAGGATTGAGAAAAACCTCCGTAGCAAGCTTTATATAATGATGTCTTTACAAAGAGGACGCGTTTCGGCAGTCCTTCGCTCTACAATTGTTCTCCTCTCATCTACCCTAATCGACTCGACTAATTTTCTAGAAGAAGTCGAATGCCGGAATACAAATTCCTTAACTGATTGTTACCTAAAAAAGGCAATCAGAGAGATCATTCGAGAGAGGGAGAGAAGAAGACAAGTCTCAGAGTTGTCTGGGGTGTGAGGTGTGTGAAATGAGACAAATGAGGCTCCTATTTATAGCATTTTTCGCTGCCTGGAACTTTGGGACGGCCGTCGAACTTTGGGACGGCCGTCTGGGTTGGGACGACCATCCCAAACGCGTTTTCTGCATTGTGCCAATTTGGGACGACTGTCCCAAATGCAATTTAACAAAGGCTGAGACCCCCTGGGGTTTGGGACGGCCGTCCCAAGTTTGGGACGCGCGTCCCACTTGCAAAATAACATTTGGGACAGCCGTCCCAATTGTGGGACGGTGGTCTCGGCTTGTTTTTGTCAGTTTTCGCGTTCTGGGACCCCCTGGAAGCTTTCCTTTCCTTTTTCGGACGTAGATTGATGCCAATGTGTGTCCGTTGAAGCTTTATCTTCATATAGGAAGTCTTCTTGGCCTTTACTAAGATGCCGGGCGAGCTTTATCTTTGTGTAGGAAGTCTCTTTAGTCTTTATTGTGTGAATGGGTGAACTCCGTCTTTGTTGTGGGAGGTCTTTCTCGATTTTTCTTTGATATGAAGCCGGGTGAACTATATGAAGTTTCCCTAGCTTTTATTTTGAGAGGCCGGGCAAAATTAGGGGTCTACAGCTGCCCCCCCTTCACCTGCCTAACTAATTTTTTGGTTTTAATATACCGCCAAGATTAGTTGGCAGGGGAAGGAGTTAAGCCTTTTGCCCGGTTATCCTTCGGATGTTGCTCTTTTGCTGATCCTCCGGATGATAAATATTTTATGATGTTGTCTTCAGGATGCTTCCTTGCTGGGGAGGCTGATCCTTCAGTCGATATGTGTGAAGCTTCAGGATGCTCCTTTGATACGGTAGCTGACCCTTCGGCTAGTGAATGAAGATTTTTCCTTTTAGGGTGCTCCTTTGATGCGGTAGCTGACCCCTCGGATAATGAATGTGAACCTCCAGGATGCTCCTTCGATGCGGTAGCTGATCCTGTGGTTGATGAGTATGAATTTTGTAGTTTTGGGATGCTCCTTTGATGCGGTAGCTGACCCCGTAGCTGACGAGTGTGAAGCCTTAGGATGCTCCTTCGGAGAGGTGGCTGATCCTTCGGTTTGCAGGATGCTCCTTCGATGAGGTGGACGATCCTTCAGTCTGCAAGATGCTCCTTCGGTAAGGTAGCCGATCCTTCGGTTTGGAGGATGCTCCTTTGGAGAAGTAGCCGATCCTTCGGTGTGCAGGATGCTCCTTTGGTGAGGTAGCCGATCCTTTGGTGTGCAGGATGCTCCTTTGGTGAGGTAGCCGATCCTTCGGTGTACAGGATGCTCCTTCGGTGAGGTAGCCGATCCTTCGGTTTGCAGGATGCTCCTTCGGTAAGGTAGCCGATCCTTCGGTTTGGAGGATGCTCCTTTGGAGAAGTAGCCGATCCTTCGGTGTACAGGATGCTCCTTTGGTGAGGTAGCCGATCCTTCGGTGTGCAGGATGCTCCTTTGGTGAGGTAGTCGATCCTTCGGTGTACAGGATGCTCCTTCGGTGAGGTAGCCGATCCTTCGGTCTGCAGGATGCTCCTTCGGTAAGGTAGCCGATCCTTCGGTTTGGAGGATGCTCCTTTGGAGAAGTAGCCGATCCTTCGGTGTGCAGGATGCTCCTTTGGTGAGGTAGCCGATCCTTCGGTGTGCAGGATGCTCCTTTGGTGAGGTAGCCGATCCTTCGGTGTGCAGGATGCTCCTTTGGTGAGGTAGCCGATCCTTCGGTGTACAGGATGCTCCTTCGGTGAGGTAGCCGATCCTTCGGTGTGCAGGATGCTCCTTTGGTGAGGTAGCCGATCCTTCGGTTTGCAGGATGCTCCTTCGGTGAGGTAACCGATCCTTCAGTTTACAGGATGCTCCTTTGGAGAGGTAGCCGATCCTTTGGATGATGAATAGTTTTGATAGGTACCAACCCCTATCTGGTTTGATGAGAATGAACCCTCATCTGATCCGAACCTTCTTTTGTAAGGCTCTTGTGAGTACAAACCCCCACCCGGTTCGAGTCTGTATTTGCTAGATTTTTGTGGGTACTTTCTCCCACTATGTTTGAGTTTGCGTTTGCTAAACTCTCTGACGAGCTCCGTTTTGCAAGGCTCTTAGGATTCTTTTTGGCAGTCAATCTTTTGATGAGTGTAGACCCCTAATTTTGCCCGGTCTCTCAAATAAAGATAAAAGAGATCACCCGTAACAAGATAAAGCTCGTCTAGCATTACAAATAAGAGCCAAGGAGACTTCCTACATGAAGATAAAGCTTCAACAGACGCATATCGGCATCAGCGACGTCCAAAGCAGGCAAGGAAAGCTTCCGGAGTCCGAAACGCGCGAACCGGCGAACGGTCGAGACGGCCGTCCCAAAGGTGGGACGGCCGTCCCAGCTGCTCCGGCCAGTTGGGACGCGCGTCCCGAAGTTGGGACGGCCGTCCCAAGCCCAGAAAAGTGGGACGGCCGTCCCGGGTCCCCGAGGGGTCCCGGCTGTGTAATTTTGCCATTTGGGACGGCCGTCCCGGTCCAGGACGGCCGTCCGGTCCAGACGGTGGTCCGAAGTGCGCCGGCTTCGAAAACTATAAATAGGAGGCTCATTTGTCACTTTTTCACACCCGAGACATCCCGGAGAGCTCCGAAACACTTTCTAAAACTCGAGCACTTGTCTATTTCTCTCCCTCTCTTGAATGATCTTTCAGATTGCCTTAAATAGGTAACAATCGGTTAAGGAATTATATTCGGCATTCGATTCTTCTTTAAATTTTTAGTAGAGTCGATCTTGTATTGGTGAGGAGAGTACGTGTAGAGAGAGGGGTTGCCAAACGCATCCTCACGGTTCGAGATTCTCAATATCAAGCTTGCTACGGAGGTTCTTTTCAATTCTCTTCTCTTTTATTGCTTTATTTATTGTTTTATTTAGCTTTATTTATGCCATGTAGAATAAAATCATGTAGATAGCTATTTTGTCTCTTTTATTGCTTTATTTAGCTTTATTAATCATTTTATGCATGCAATATAGAATAAAATCATGTAGATAGCCATTTAATATTATGTAATAAAATAGGGTAATCGCGTAATTTCTCGTAGTCTTTACTTAAATGAATTAATCTGTCATAGGGAACCCGAAAGGGGCGTTGTGGGGTGCTAACACCTTCCCCACACGTAACTAACTCCCTTACCTAACTCTGGTTATAATGGCCAAGGCTGGTTTTTATTAAAAACAACGCCTTTTCCTCCTTTTCCAATGTTTATGGTCAAAATATTGGTGGCGACTCCATAAGAACCCCTTTCGAAAACCTTGCTTTTTCAATGTTGAAGCAATGAACATATTTTAAAACAAATACGCGAGTCTAAACCATCTTTTCGCGACCGCTCGCATAAACGTTCGAGACGTCCCCGGACGTCGAAAGGGACAGCGACGACAGATGGCGACTCCGCTGGGGAAGCTAGAGAGTTGATCCCATTTAGTGACGAGATAAATTCAAACTAAGTAAAGATTTGAAATTACGCCTTTACCCTTCTATATGTTTTTATTGTATGGCTTTAAATAACTGTCTGTATGATTATTTACGCAATTGTTTGAAATATAAATTGCACACAAAAACCCTTGCACACATGCAGTCCCTCTATACCAGGGGCAAGAGTGAATACCTATAGGGAGTGGGTGGCGGATACGATCGGTTAGTTGGCACACGGGGCTACTGCCGTTGTCGGAAAACCACCAACTCAAGGTGATAACTCTCTTCTTTTGGTCTAAAGGTGTCGCCACGGAGTTCAGTGCATGACCCGAGGATTGAGAGATTGAGAGGTCCCTATAATGGGGGCACCTTGGGGACCTTTGGCCTGGTGAGAACAGGTTAGAACCACCTAAACCAAGCACGTTTACGCAGGAAAACCCTACCTCGTAATAGCGTGGCTCTGCTCGTGGATGTATGAATTGTGTGTGCATACGTTTGCTGCATTTGTATTGATGCATTAGCATAGGATAATCATACAACAAAAAAAAATGAAAAAACCTAAAAATCATAAAAATATATAATCAAATTAAAGTCATAAAAATACCTTATAAAAAAATTTTCTTGACAAAGTCGTATCATTCATACCATATCATTCAATAAGTGGTAAAACCAAGAGAGAGAACCAATGCATTAAGAAAGGTATGCATAAACATCATCATAATAAAATCTCTCATACATAAACACATTCATCCTAGGACATATCTATTCCACACTAATCATTTAAAATAAAAGTTATAATAAGAATCATTAAAATCATTTAGAAGGTGGCTGGTCTTAGCCAGTCCTCACTCGTGCTCAAAAAGCCAAGAAGATGGAACAGCTAGAAGAACAAAGCGAAAGCTCACTGCGGAGCTTAATACGTTGAAAGAGCAAATGGCTCAAATGTTAGATATGATGCATCAACAAAATATTCATCGAGGAGGGTCCTCAAAATGGACAAGCCTCTCACCGGGAAGAAGAAGAGGAACCTCGAGTGAGCACGATCCATCTAGCACAAGAGCAGTACATATTCATGCTCACGAAATATCAAAACAACAAATCATTGCTCTTGAAGAGAGGCTGAGAGCTATGGAAGGACATAACTTTGATATAAGAGAGGCGGCTGATATGTGCCTCGTTAAAGACATCCAATTCCCTAACAAGTTCAAAACTCCGGACTTCCCGAAATACATAGGGTTAACTTGTCCCAAAAACCATCTTACAATGTCTCTTAGTAAGATGGCTGCATATCTTGATAATGAGAAACTCCGATCCATTGCTTTCGGGAGAGTTTAGGCTGAATCGGCCTTAAGCCGGTATATGCAACTAGAAGGGGGCCAAATCCAAACACTGGAGACACCTGGCGGATGCCTTTCTTCGTCGATATAAATACAATATAGATCGACCCACGAAAGAGCGGATTTACAACTATTAAGCAAGAAAGATGATGAATCCTTCAAAGCATATGCCCAAAGATGGAGGGAATTGGCAGCACAAGTGGAACCTCCTTTATCAGACAAAGAGACTACATCCCTGTTCATCAATTCTTTGACGGGTCCTTATTATGACAAAATGATAGGGAACACATCAACACTCTTCGCGAGATGTAGTCATTATAGGAGAAAGAGTAGAGCAAGGTCCGAAGAGCGGAAGGATTGCACAGTGAGAACTCCTCCAACTCCTCTACTCCATTCATTAAAAAGAGCCTCGGGAAAAAGAAAGAAGGAACAGTAAATGCAATCAACTTGGCCATTCCTTCTTCCTCCTCTCGAGCAAACTAAGTCACGTAGACCGAAAGGAAGTTCACCCCAATACCCACTTCTTATGCAAGCTTGCTCGTTAAAATTACTAGACGCTAAGCTCCTCGTACGCATCCCTCCCAAGAAGATGGAGCCACCATATCCAGAATGGTATAAGCTTAATGAAAAATGCAACTATCATTCGGACGCTCCAGGACATTCTCGAGATAAGCTGCATAACCTTAAAGCATAAGGTCCAAGATTTAATAGATGCGGGATGGATCACCTTTGACGCATCTACTCCAAAGGTGGACGACCAGCCCTTATCAAAGCACGAGTAAAAGACGGGATAAGGGAGACCAGCGGATTAGGGCTCATCATTTTTACTTTTTTTGCAATAAAAATAAAGAAATAATAAAAGCTTAGATGTATTTCTCGTGATCCTTGTCCATGATTATGAGATTTTTGGTTAAATTGGGCTTTGTAAATATTTTCTTCTATCAATACAATGAGGCATTTTTTTAATACACATATTCTCTTTCATTCTTTTCTCTCTCATACATTTAATAAAAGAATCTAAAACAAAGCATAACCCATACGAGTCATATACTGTGATTGAAAACTCCTTGGAAGATCTGAAAGGCGAAGGCGAATGGATTGAGTCGGAGCGAGTGAGGAGGGGACCATTTCCCGGATATGCAAAGAGCTGTTAGAAAAAGAAGCTCAATCAATACAGCCCCATCAGGAGAAAGCTGAGGCTATCAATTTGGGATCAGAAGACGATAAGAAAGAAGTAAACATCGGTACCCAAATTAATAATGACGTCAGGGAAAGGTTAATACAATTACTAAGAGAATATATGGATGTGTTTGCTTGGTCCTACCATGATATGCACGGGATTGACAAGAGCATAGTAGAGCATCGGTTACCAATAAAAGAGGAATTCGGCTGATCAAGCAAAAACTCGGAAGAGTAAAACCAGAATGGTCCTTAAAAATTAAAGAAGAAGTAGAAAAACAATTGGATGCCAATTTTCTAATTGTATCAAAATACCACGAATGGTTGGCCAACATTGTGCAGTCATAAAGAAAAATGGAAAAATCGAGTATCGTAGATTACGGGATTTAAGCAGTGCAAGTCAGAAAGATGATTTTCCCTTACCACATATCGATATCTTTGGTAGATCATCACTGCTACAAATACTCTCTATTCTTTCATGGATGGATATGCGGGGTATAACTTGATTAAATTGGTCATCGAAGATAGAGAAAAAACTTCCTTCATTACACCATGGGGTACATTACTGCTATAGAGTAATGCCTTTTGGACTCAAGAGCGAGGGCTACTTACCAAAGGGCTATGGTCACACTATTTCATGATATGATTCACAAAGAAATCGAAGTATATGTGGATGATATGATCACCAAGTCCAAAAATGAAATAGATCACCTCCAATATTTAAAGAAGTTATTCAATCGACTTCGAAAATACAGATTAAGCTCAACTCGGCTAAATGCACATTCGAGATACGATCGGAAAACTCCTTGGGTTTATTGTTAGTAAAAGAGGAATTGAGGTGGACCACGATAAAACAAAGGCAATCATAGAAATGCCCCCACCAAGGACGAGAAAAAGAAATCGAGAGGATTCTTGGGTCGAATAAACTACATCGCACGGTTCATCGCGCAATTAGCGGACAAGTGCATGCCTATCTTCAAGCTATTGCGTAAAAACCAACCAAAAGTTTGGAGCGACGAATGTCAACAAGCTTTCGAAAAAATCAAAATGTGCCTAACCAATCCCCGATATCTGGTACCACTGTGGAAGGAAAGCCCCGATTCTTTACCTTTCGATTACTCGACGAATCCATGGGATGTGTGCTCGGTCAACAAGATGAAACGGGTAAAAAAGAACAAGCCATATATTACCTCGGTAAAAAATTTCTAAACTATGAGACTCGTTATACACCACTCGAAAAAACATGTTGTGCATTGGTGTGGGCAACTCAACGTCTTCGACAATATATGGCCGGACATACAACTTGGTTGATTTCCAAAATGGACCCAATCAAATATCTGTTTGAAAAACCCGTTTTGTCGGAAGGATAGCCGGATGGCAGGTACTCTTATCGAGAATTTGATATCGTTCATGTCACTCAAAAAGCTATCAAAGGAAGCCCTTTAGCAGATTATCTAGCACATGGACCAATAGATGAATATCAATCCATACAAGATGATTTTCCGAGATGAGCACATAATGCACATCCAACATGAAGAACTAGAGAATAATGAGTGGATCATGTTCTTCGATGGAGCTTCAAATTTACTAGGACACGGGATCGGAGCTATTTTAATATCTCCCAAAAGAAGTATATACCGATATGACCGATTAAACTTTGATTGCACAAACAATATGGCAGAATACGAAGCTTGTGCTCTAGGTATTCAAACGGCTTTGGATCATGGGGTAACTAGACTCAAAGTATTCGGTGACTCTTCCCTTGTTATTTATCAACTCAAGGGTGAATGGGAAACTAAAAATTCCAAGTTAATCCCTTATCTGGAACACATTCGTAACATGACTTCAAAAATGGAAAACATCGACTTCGAGTATGTCCCTCGGAAGACAACCAAATTGCGGATGCATTGGCAACATTATCATCCATGTTCACATTAGAACAAGAACATGAGATGCCCATCATCCAAGTCAAAAGGTACAATAAACAAGCCTTTTGTATGATGATAGACGAGTGAAAAAGATGAAACCCCTTGGTATCATGACATAAGGCGATACTTAACAAAGGGTGAATACCCGAGGGAATCAGTGACAATGATAAAAGGATTATTCGGAAAAGGGCCGTAGGGTTTATGTTGATAGGAGAAACCCTTTATAAAAAGAATTTTGACTCCACTTTGCTAAGATGCGTCAATCTCAAAGAATCTCATAAAGCTGATTAGGGAAATACATGAAGGAG
This sequence comes from Sphenostylis stenocarpa, assembly GCA_963425845.1. Lineage (NCBI taxonomy): Eukaryota > Viridiplantae > Streptophyta > Magnoliopsida > Fabales > Fabaceae > Sphenostylis > Sphenostylis stenocarpa. The sequence continues at coordinate 46,980,402 of OY731401.1, forward strand.
CCTTCGGGACGCACGCCCAGGGCATATCATGGCTAGGAAAATCCTCGAGGCGGGATATTTTTGGTCCACAATGGAAAAGGATTGTCATCGATATACCGAGAAAATGTCACAAATGTCAAGTACATGCGGACAACGTGCATGTTCCACGAGTACCTCTCAATGTTATGGCTATCCCATGGCCATTTGCCATGTGGGGCATGGATGTTATTGGTCCCATTGAACCTAAGGCATCCAATGGTCATCGATTTATTACGGTGGCTATTGACTACTTCACTAAATGGATAGAAGCTGCATCCTACGCGCATGTGACTAAAAAGGTAGTGGTCACCTTCGTTCAAAAGAATATCATATGTCGATATGGTACCTCGCATCGTCTCATTACAGATAACGGGTCCAATTTGAATAATAAGATGATGGAAGAATTATGTCAAGATTTCAAAATTCAACACCATAATTCTTCTCCTTATCGACCCAAAATGAATGGCGCGATCGAAGCGACCAATAAAAATATCAAGAAGATTGTTCAAAAGATGGTTAAAACCTATAGAGATTGGCATGAAATGTTACCTTTTGCTCTTCATGGTTATCGAACATGCGTGCGGACTTCAACAGGGGCTACTCCATTTTCCCTGGTATATGGTGTGGAGGTAGTGTTACCAATAGAAGTCGAAATACCTTCCTTGCGAATCATAATGGAAGCAAAACTAACGAAGCTGAATGGATTCAAAGTCGATCTGATCAATTAAACCTTATCGATGAAAAGCGGTGAATGCTATATGTCATGGACAAGCCTATCAAAAAAGATCAAGAAGGCTTATGATAAAAAAGTCCACCCTCATACTTATCAAGAAGGGGATCTAGTTATAAAGAAATTGCTTCCAACCCGGAAGGATAAAATTGGAAAATGGGCAGCAAATTACGAAGGACCCTTTGTGGTCAAAAGAGCTTTCTCGGGAGGGGCACTTATCCTCACCAATATGGATGGAGAGGAATTTCGACACCCAATCAATTCGAGACGCGGTGAAGAAGTATTATGCTTGAAGACATTGCTCAAGACCGTCGAGGAATGAAAATCCGCAAAGGACGTTCTGGGCAAAAGATAGGGTCCATATTCCTCGCTAGGATACGTCCTAGGCAAAAAGTAGAGGTAAAAAAAAAAAAAAAAAAAAAATCTAACTAAGAGCAATTGTTACTTTAGTCGAAAACCGAAAAGGCGGCTAAAGTAACATTCTTCGAAGCAAGCGATCTGCATAGTCTTCACTCCGAGCTCGGGCATCTCAGCTGAAGTAATTAGGAGAACCAGGGCGAGATATCATGGACATGATTTGTATAAGCCTAAACGATACAGCCAACCTTGACTACCCATTCTTCTAAATACCTTTTGTAATCCTTCTATAAAAGAAATAAAATTTTGCTCATTTATCAATAAAATTCCCTTCCATTTCCTTTCTCTTGACCAAATATTATGGAAATGCCTCTTTATTGATATGCGTAAAGACTTTTAATCAAAGATCAAACATTCATCTAAAAAGGGAAGCGTATAAAAATAATAAGAGAATAAACGCCTGCTAGGATATTCTTAGGTAAAAACTAGGGTAGCACTGCTAGATCGCAAACCCCAAAAAAGACGGTCTAGGCAAAAAATAAGGCAAAAGCCCCTAAGATATCCTAGGCAAAAATTGAGGCAGCACGCTAGATCGAAAACCAGTAAAGAGGCGGTCTAGGCAAAAGATAGGGCTAAAACCAAAAGATGAGTAAAAGATGAGCCCATCATTAAGGTCATAAAAGAGGAGCCCATAGGCATATTCATAAGAAGCCAACGGGAGAAGGCCGAGTTACTTTCTAAATGCATTAAAAATAAATAAACAATAGATTGCATTTAGGACATTCACACACAAAATAGTTGCATAATATGACTTTGTCAAAATCAAGAAAAATAATTTTCTTCAAACAAAAATATTAAACATGCATATAAGGAGGTTAGTCTCCGCACTTGTGATTGAAAGCAGGAAGCGCCAGAATCCAGTCTCCATATGAAAATCAAAATCGCGAAAAGCGAAATCAAAATCATTTCGAGCAACATAAGGAACTTCAAAGAAACTAGTTCCAACCATCAACCTTCTACAATAATAAAAGAAGGTACATCGAAAGAAGAAAGGCTAACGGAAAGGCTTGACCATACCCAAGCAACGGATCCTTGCCTACTCCAGAGGCAAGACAAAAAGATTACCTCGCGACTAAGCTTCATCACCACATGAGTCATCAAGCACACTCACGCAAGAGTCTCCATTTCATTCCCCAAAGAAGAATAAGGACTACACAAGAGTCCATCGAAAGAAAGCACAGAATCAAAACATCCCAATCACTAGGGGGCAACAAAAAGAAAGAAGAGAAAAGCCTTTCATCCTCTAACAAAGGCCACTGCATGAAAAAGCCAAAAGAAAATCCCCAGGAAGAGCACATCAAGAAAAATCTATAAAAGAAAATAAGAAATTTCCATCCCTAGGAGACCAATAAAATTCCTCGGGGATCATTCCATCTAACGTGCATAAAAGGCACACATACGAACCCATTCCCAGCAGAAATAAAAGCATAGACAAAAGCCGAGTTCAAGCAATAAGGAGTCAAAAACTCCATTTTCCCTCTAAGGGGCAATTCAAAAGAGATCCCGATCAGAGCAATCAAATTCTCAAAAGAAAAATTTCACTAGGTGAGCTTACAACGGAACTCTTGTTTGCTCAAAATAAGCAAAGAGCTAATATCCCGGAGAAATGGGAAATCAACCTATGCGAGAGGTAATGCAAGCCCAAAAGCATAAAAGTCTTCACCATCGCTGAAGCAATTGCCTAATCAAGAGGCACAATCAAAGTCCCCAATAAATTCCTGCCCAAAAGGCAACCAACGAAGAATCCCGGTAAAGCTAGGATAACTAAAATAGAAAAGTCAAAAAGAAAGAAAATCAATCATTCCTCATGGAATAGGCGCATGATCGGGAGACAATAAGTCGCCGAAGCCGGGTGGGGGTACGTACTCACCTAAGCCTTGCAGAACGGGGCTTACCAAAAACTTCATACCGGGTGGGGGTACGTACTCACCTAAGCCTTGCAAAACGGGGCTTACCAAAAACTTCATACCGGGTGGGAGTACGTACTCACCTAAGCCTTGCAGAACGGGGCTTACCAAAAACTTCATACCGGGTGGGGGTACATACTCACCTAAGCCTTGCAAAGCGGGGCTTACACAAAAAACTTCATACCGGGTGGGAGTGCGTACTCACCTAAGCCTTGCAGAACGGGGCTTACCAAAAACTTCATACGGGTGGGGTACATACTCACCTAAGCCTTGCAAAACGGGGCTTACACAAAAAACTTCATACGGGTGAGGGTACGTACTCACCTAAGCCTTGCAAAACGGGGCTTACCAAAAACTTCATACCGGGTGAGGGTACGTACTCACCTAAGCCTTGCAAAGCGGGGCTTACCAAAAACTTCATACCGGGTGAGGGTACGTACTCACCTAAGCCTTGCGAAGCGGGGCTTACCAAAAACTTCATACGGGTGGGGGTACGTACTCACCTAAGCCTTGCAAAACGGGGCTTACCAAAAACTTCATACCGGGTGGGGGTATGTACTCACCTAAGCCTTGCAAAGCGGGGCTTACCAAAAACTTCATACCGGGTGGGAGTACGTACTCACCTAAGCCTTGCGAAACGGGGCTTACCAAAAACTTCATACCGGGTGAGGGTACGTACTCACCTAAGCCTTGCGAAACGGGGCTTACCAAAAACTTCATACCGGGTGGGGGTACGTACTCACCTAAGCCTTGCAGAACGGGGCTTACCAAAAACTTCATACGGGTGGGGGTACGTACTCACCTAAGCCTTGCAGAACGGGGCTTACCAAAAACTTCATACCGGGTGAGGGTACGTACTCACCTAAGCCTTGCGAAACGGGGCTTACCAAAAAACTTCATACCGGGTGGGAGTACGTACTCACCTAAGCCTTGCAGAACGGGGCTTACCAAAAAACTTCATACCGGGTGAGGGTACGTACTCACCTAAGCCTTGCGAAACGGGGCTTACCAAAAAACTTCATACCGGGTGAGGGTACGTACTCACCTAAGCCTTGCGAAACGGGGCTTACCAAAAACTTCATACGGGTGAGGGTACGTACTCACCTAAGCCTTGCAAAACGGGGCTTACCAAAAACTTCATACGGGTGAGGGTACGTACTCACCTAAGCCTTGCAAAACGGGGCTTACCAAAAACTTCATACCGGGTGAGGGTACGTACTCACCTAAGCCTTGCAAAACGGGGCTTACCAAAAAACGTCATAACGGGTGAGGGTACGTACTCACCTAAGCCTTGCAGAACGGGGCTTACCAAAAACTTCATACCGGGTGGGGGTACGTACTCACCTAAGCCTTGCAAAACGGGGCTTACCAAAAAACTTCATACCGGGTGAGGGTACGTACTCACCTAAGCCTTGCAAAACGGGGCTTACCAAAAACTTCATACCGGGTGAGGGTACGTACTCACCTAAGCCTTGCAAAACGGGGCTTACCAAAAACTTCCTACGGGGTGAGGGTACGAACTCACCTAAGCCTTGCAAAACGGGGCTTACCAAAAACTTCATACCGGGTGAGGGTACGTACTCACCTAAGCCTTGCAAAACGGGGCTTACCAAAAACTTCATACCGGGTGAGGGTACGTACTCACCTAAGCCTTGCAAAACGGGGCTTACCAAAAACTTCATACGGGTGAGGGTACGTACTCACCTAAGCCTTGCAGAACGGGGCTTACCAAAAACTTCATACCGGGTGGGAGTACGTACTCACCTAAGCCTTGTAGAACGAGGCTTATCAAAAACCTTGCGAACGGGGTTCATACCGGATGGGGGTGAGTACTCATCGAGTTAGTCAAAATGCGAGACTCCTACCGGGTGAGGGTAAGTACTCACGAGAACATTATATAGTGAAACTCAAAAACTAGATGGGGGTTCGTACTCATCAAACACCGGATGGGGGTGTATACTCATCAAGCCTTACAAAAAGGAGCTTACCCGACGAGGGTTCATTCTCATCAAACCGGATAGGGGTTGGTACCTATCAAAACTATTCATCATCCGAGAGGATCGACAACGTCGGCAAAGCGAGCATCCGAAGGATAACCAGGACAAAAGGGTTAACTCCTTCTCCTACCGGCTAATTTTATCGGCATATTAGGCCAATAAATTAGCTAGGCGAGAAGAAGAGGGCAGCTGTAGACCCCTAATTTTGCCCGGTCTCTCAAATAAAGATAAAAGAGATCACCCGTAACAAGATAAAGCTCGTCTAGCATTACAAATAAGAGCCAAGGAGACTTCCTACATGAAGATAAAGCTTCAGCAGACGCATATCGGCATCAGCGACGTCCAAAACGAGGCAAGGAAAGCTTCCGGAGTCCGAACGCTGAAGCTGGCCGGAACGGTCGAGACGGCCGTCCCAAGGTGGGACGGCCGTCCCAACTGCTCCGGCCAGTTGGGACGCGCGTCCGAAGTTGGGACGGCCGTCCCAAGCCCGAGAAAAGTGGGACGGCCGTCCGGGTCCCCAGGGGTCCCGGCTGTGTAATTTTGCCATTTGGGACGGCCGTCCGAGTCCGACGACGGTGGTCCCGAAGTGCGCCGGCTTCGAAAACTATAAATAGGAGGCTCATTTGTCACTTTTTCACACCCGGACATCCCGAGAGCTCGAAACACTTTCTAAAACTCGAGCACTTGTCTATTTCTCTCCCTCTCTTGAATGATCTTTCCGATTGCCTTAAATAGGTAACAATCGGTTAAGGAATTATATTCAGGCATTCGATTCTTCTTTAAATTTTTAGTAGAGTCGATCCTGTATTGGTGAGGAGAGTACTGTGTAGAGAGGGGTTGCCAAAACGCATCCTCACGGTTCGAGATTCTCAATATCAAGCTTGCTACGGAGGTTCTTTTCAATTCTCTTCTCTTTTATTGCTTTATTTATTGTTTTATTTAGCTTTATTTATGCCATGTAGAATAAAATCATGTAGATAGCTATTTTGTCTCTTTTATTGCTTTATTTAGCTTTATTAATCATTTTATGCATGCAATATAGAATAAAATCATGTAGATAGCCATTTAATATTATGTAATAAAATAGGGTAATCGCGTAATTTCTCGTAGTCTTTACTTAAATGAATTAATCTGTCATAGGGAACCCGAAAGGGGCGTTGTGGGGTGCTAACACCTTCCCCACACGTAACTAACTCCCTTACCTAACTCTGGTTATAATGGCCAAGACTGGTTTTTTATTAAAAACAACGCCTTTTCCTCCTTTTCCAATGTTTATGGTCAAAATATTGGTGGCGACTCCATAAGAACCCCTTTCGAAAACCTTGCTTTTTCAATGTTGAAGCAATGAACATATTTTAAAACAAATACGCGAGTCTAAACCATCTTTTCGCGACCGCTCGCATAAACGTTCGAGACGTCCCCCCGGACGTCGAAAGGGACGGCGGCGACAATGAGTACAAACCCTCATCCGGTTTTTTGAGATGTGTTGGCGGCTTATTGTCTCTGATCATGCGCCTATTCCATGGGGAGTGATTGATTTTCTTTTTGATTTTTTTGTTTTAGTCATCCGGTTTTACCAGGGATTTCATTGTTTTGGCTTTTTCTTTTAGCCATCCGGTTTTACTGGGGATTCTTTGTTTAGTTGCCTCTTATTTAGGCGGGAATCCACTGGGGATTTTGAATTCTCTTCTTGATTGTGCCTCTTGATTAGGCGAAGATCCACTTGGGGATCTTGTTGTTGATGATCCACTGGGGAATTAATTTCATTCCGGGGATCTATTTTGAATTGCCCCCCTAGGGAGGAACGGAGTTTTCGACTCCTTATTTGACGTTGTTGTTTGAGCTGGCTTTGCCTATGCTCTTATTCCTGCTGGGGAATGGATTTGTATGTGCGCCTTTTATGCACATTGGCTTTTTCTTTGGATGAAAAGATATTTTTTTTCTTTTTGGTGATCCCTGGGGAATTTTTCTCTTGGGGATCTAATCCTTGATTAGTTTTGAGCTTCTGACTTTGTGAGGCTCTTTATTGAGCGGAATGAAGAGATTTTCTTTTTCTCTTGGGATTCACCGAGGAGTTTGTCAGCTTCCTGGGGATTCAAATTTGATGATGGAGTCTTGGCTCCTGGCTTTGTGAAGCTCTTATTTGAGCTGGAAGATGGAAAAAAAATTTTGTTTTCCTCTTTTTGTCTTTTTGTAGACTTTTCTTGATATGATTTTTGTGTGGCCTTTCTGTAGTGGCCTCCTGTTGGGGAATGAAAGTTTTTCTTTTCCTTTCTTTTTTGTTGCCCCCTGGTGGTTATGGAGGATTTGACTCCGTATTTTCTTTGATGGACTCTTGAGTAGTCCTTATTCTCCTTTGGGGAATGAAGCGGAGAATCTTGTATGAGTTTGCTTGATGACTCATGTGGCGACGTAGTTGAGTCGTGAGATAATCTTTTTGTCTTGCCTCTGGAGTAAGCAAGGATCCTCTTGGGGATGATCAAGCCTTTCCGTTGGCTTTTTGATGGTTTCCTTCTTTTATTGGTGGAAGGATGTTGATTGAGGCTTCAAATGATTTATGTTTGATGACTCATGTGGTGATGCTGAGTCATGAAATAATTTTTGTGTTGCCTTTGGAGTAGGCAAGGATCCGCTTGGGGATTATTGATCCTTTCCGTTGGCTTTTTTTCTTCAATGTACCTTCTTTTATTGGGATAGAAGGTTAGAGCTAGTTTCTTAGAAGCTCTTTATTTTACTAGAATGGTTTTGATTTCGCCTATTGCGATTTTGATTTTCATTTAGAGGCTAGATTTTGGCGCCTTTTATTTTCAATCACAAGCATGGAGACTATCCTCCTTATATGCATGTTTATTATTCTTGTTTGAAGAAAATTATTTTTTCTTGATTTTGACAAAGTCGTATTATGCAACTACTTTGTGTGTGGATGTCCTAAATGTAATCTAATGTTTATTTATTTTTGATGCATTTAGAAAGTAACTGGCCTTCTCCCGTTGGCTTCTTACGAATATGTCGATGGGCTCCTCCTTTATGACCATGATGATGGGCTCATCTTTTACTCATCTTTTGGTTTTAGCCCTATCTTTTGCCTAGACCGCCCTTTACGGGTTTTCGATCTAGCGGGCTGCCTTAATTTTTGCCTAGAATATCTTAGGGGGCTTTTGCCTTATCTTTTGCCTAGATCGTCTTTTTGGGGTTTGCGATCTAGCAGGCTACCCTAGTTTTTACCTAAGAATATCCTAGTAGGCATTTATTATTTTCTTATTTGTTATGCTTCCTCTTTTTAGATGCATGCTTGATCTTTGATTAAAAGTCTTTGCGCATATTTATGATTTATCAATAAAGAGGCATTTCCATAATATTTGGTCAAGAGAAAGGAAATGAAAAGGAATTTTATTGATAAATGAGCAAAAGTTTTATTTCCTTTATAGAAGGATTTCAAAAGGTATTTAGAAGAATGGGTGGTCAGGGTTGGCTGTACTGTTTATGCTTAAACAGTCATGTCCTTGATATCTGCCCCCCTGGTTCTCCTAATTGCTTCAGTTGATATGCCTGAACTCAGAGTGAAGACTATGCCAACTGCTTGCTTTTGGAAGAATGTTACCTTAGCCGCCTTTTCGGTTTTCGAATAAAGTAACCATTGCTCTTAGTTTTTTTTTTATTTACTTTTTTTTTACCTCTACTTTTTGCCTAGGACGTATCCTAGCAAGGAATATGGACCCTATCTTTTGCCCAGGAATGTCCTTTGCGGATTTTCATTCCTGACGGGTCTTGAGCAATGTCTTCAAGCATAATACTTCTTCACCGTACCGGAGTTTATTAGGTGTCAAAGTTCTTTTCCATCCATATTGATGAGGATAAGAGCCCCTTCCGAGAAAGCTCATTTGACCGCAAAGGGTCCTTCATAGTTCAATGTCCATTTTCCAATTTTATTGTTTTGGGCTGGAAGCAACTTGTTTACCATTAAATCCTTCTTTATGGTAAATATGAAGGTTGACTTTTTCATAAGCCTTTTTTACTTTCCTTTGATAGGCTTGTCCCGACATATAACATTCAACTGTTTTTCTTAACAAGGTTTAGCTGGTCATATCAGCTTCGAACCCATTCATCTCCTGTTAAGTTTACTTCCATCATCATGTGCTTTTGTCAACATGATTAGCTGTACCGATTTTCCGTCTCGGATCTTTGCTATAACCGAAGAGTAATCATTTTGAATGCAGAGAAATTGTCATGTCAATGTCCCTCTTCCTTTCCTTTAGGGATTTCAATCCTCCTATTGATCACTATATTTCCACATTTCCCAGTCAATTACTTGAATGCTTTATGATGAAGGGTCAAGAGAATAGAAAGAAAGGGATTTATTGCAAAGGCTTGTGTTTTAGTGAGATTTTTTTTTTTTTTGAAATAATAGTTTTTGTAAGAATGGCTAGCCAAGGTTGGTCAGTGTTTAGGCTAGTTTAAACAAACGTTTTGTTTTAATGAGGTGGCGTCTTCAACCCTTTTGGGTTTTCAGCCTAGGATTTTGCCCTTTTATCTTTTTGTCTTGGCCTTTGACCTTGACGGGCTTCTTGTAATAATAATTTCTTTTCTCAAACCATTATCGAAACACAATTTTCTTATTTGTGTCTCTAGCTAATCAATCATGTTAACTTTGGCTTCATATTGTCTATGGCATTTTGACGCATTTTGGAACAAAACGTTTGCCTAAGCCTGGTTATTTATGGGGTATAGATATGATTAGTGAGAAAAGAAGCAGATAGTAAGAATAACATTCTTTTGTAATTCAAAGAGAAATGCGTGCCCTAAAGATGCTCGGGGGTCGGGCACACCCCGAGGAGTGATCTCTAATAGTCATTGGGTTTACATCCCTTAGAATCAGAAGAAGGACATCTGATGACTAATGCTACCCTTGATGCTAATATCCCTCCTTTTTGGAAGATCGTCTTTTTAAGGTACGGAGGGGAGACTTCTCTTTTCTTTGTACGACTTGATCTTTTGGAGGGTCGTACTTTAAAGGATTATCCTTAAAATCTGGGATGTATCCTTTGAGCTTATTTTTCCAACAGTCTTTGCATGTCCGGGGAAATGGTCCCCTCCTCACTGTCTGACTCAATCCATTCGCCTTCGGCTTTTAGATCCCGCAGAGAGTTTTCAATCACAGACATGACTGTTTATATGGTCTATATTTGGGTGTAGATTTTATTCAATTATTTTGGAATGAGAGAGAAAAGAATGAGAAGCATATGAATATTATGAAAATGCCTCATTGTATTGATGAAAAGAAAATATTTACAAAGCCCACTTTAACCAAAAAAATCTCGTGATCATGGGCGGGGATCACGAGAGATACATCGGAAGCTTTTTGATATGTTTTTTTTTTATACTTTTTAATGAGGAGCCCTAATCAACTGGTCTTCTCTACCCAGGCTCACTGTCATGGTTGTGATAGAAGCTTGTCATCCACCTAAGGGTCGGGAGCATCGAAAGTAATCTGCCCGACATTCAATAATTCTTGAACCCTATATTTTAAGTTGATGCAATCTTCCACGGAATGCCCAGGAGCGCCTGAGTGGTAATCACATTTTTCGTTGAGCTTGTACCAACCGGGGTAAGGTGGATCTTTCTTCTTCAGAGGGATACGTGTTAGAAGTTTGGCCTCTAACAGCTTTGGCAGCAGACTCCCATAAGAGGTTGGAATGGGGGTAAATTTCTTCTCTTGTCTGCGTGATTGCCCAGCTGGTGGTGAAGAGGGAGAAGGAGTAGCAAGGTTGATGGCGTTTACGCTTCCTTCCTTCTTCTGGCCAAAGGACTTGTTGAATGATGCGTTAGAAGAAGAAGGTTGTGCAATCCTTCCGCTCTTCAGTCCTTGCTCTATTCTTTCACCGATGGTTACCACATCTGCGAAAAGGGTTGATGTGTTCCCTATCATCTTATCATAATAGGGGTCCGTCAACGAATTGATGAATATGGATATGGTTTCTTTGTCGGATAGAGGAGGTTCTACTTGGGCTGCTAATTCCCTCCAACGCTGAGCATATGCCTTGAAAGGTTCATCGTTTCTTTTATTCGAGCTTGTAGATCGACCTATCCGGAGTCGGATCGATGTTGTACTTGTAACGACGAAGGAAAGCATCCGCGGTTGTCTCCATGTTTGGACTTGCCCTCCTTCCAGTTGCATATACCAATTTAGGGTCGACTCAGCTAGGCTCTCCTGAAAGCAATGGATCGGGAGCTTCTCGTTTTCGGCATATGCGGCCATCTTACGGCGGTACATCGTAAGATGGCTTTTGGGGCATGTTGTTCCCACGTATTTTGGGAAGTCCGGAGTTTTGAATTTATTGGGGAATTAGATGTTTTTAACGAGGCACATATCAGCCGCCTCTTTGACATCAAAGTTATGCCCCTCCATAGCTCTCAGCCTCTCTTCAAGAGCGAGTAATTTGTTGCTTTGATACTTCGGTGCATGAATATGTACCGCCCTTGTATCGAGATTGGTCATGTTCATCCTGAGGTTCCTCTTCTTCTTCTTGGTGAGAGGCTTGTCCACTTTGAGGACCCTCTTTTTGGAGGTTCCGTTGGCGCATCATGTCCAACATTTGAGCCATTTGCTCTTTCGGCGTATTAAGCTCGGTGGTGAGCTTTCGGTTTTGCTCTTCTAGTTGCTCCATCTTCTTAGCTTTCTTAGCACGAGTGAGGACGGGCGGAAGACCAGCCACTTTCTAAATGATTTAAAGATTTTTATTATTGTTTTTTATTTTAAATGATTAGTGTGAAATATATATGCCTTAGACAATAGCTTTGGTATCTTCTCAAAAGCCTATGTTTTAAGGAGTACCATACCCACTTCAGTGTGATGGTTCCCTTTTTTCAAAAGGTTATCATCATACCTTAGCGCACTTATCTCTTTTAGGAAGGTTATAAACGCACTTGGGTCTCTTTCGCTATTATCTAAGGATATCTAATGCATCCTAGAATGAATGTGCTTTATGCATGCACTACAAAAATACTTTTTTATGACAACAGATATTGAAAGTGGCATAACTTTTGACTGGGTTGTCCGATTTGGACGCACAACATGTCAAAACGAAGAGAAAAGGGTGAAGAACCAAGCTGCAAATGCCATAGGCGATTTGGCCCAGTAATTTTCCCAAAAAAACGCTCCTAAGACTCATTTTTTGGAGGTTTATTAAAATGATGCATATTTTTCTTAGTGCATTTATTTTCTCTCTTAGTTTTTCCACTTATTGGATGATGTGGTATGAATGATACGACTTTGCCAAGAATCTTTTTATTATAAAAAGGCATTTTTATGGCTTTCATTCGTTTTTATATTTTTTATGACCCTTTATCTCTTCTGTCGGTCAACGTGGCTACTTAGCTTACAAAGAACCTGAAACCAGGCTAGCTTAACTGAAGACTGTCCGAGATAAAGGTAGTTATCTTATCACTTTTTGTGATTTTTAGGGTTTTTCATTTTTTTGTTTGTTGTATGATTACCCTATATCAATACAAATGCAGCAAACGTATGCACACACAATTCATACATCCACGAGCAGAGCCACGTTTATTTAATCACGAGGTAGGGTTTTCCTGCAGAAATGTGCTTGGTTTAGGTGGTTCTAACTGTTCTCACCAGGCCAAAGGTCCCCAAGGTGCCCCCATTATAGGGACCTCTCAACTCTCAATCCTCGGGTCATGCACGGAACTCCGTGTCGACACCCTTAGATCAAAAGAAGAGAGTTATCACCTTGAGTTGGTGGTTTTCCGACAACGGTAGTAGCCCCGTGTGCCAACTAATCGATCGTATCTGCCACCCACTCCCTATAGGTATTCACTCTTGCCCCCGGGTATAGAGGGACTGTTGTGTGCAAGGGTTTTTGTGTGCAATTTATATTTCAAACAATTGCAGAAATAATCATACAGCAGTTATTGAAAGCCATACAATAAAACATACAGAAAAGGGTAAAGGTGTAATTTCAAATCTTTGCTTAGTTTGAATTTATCCGTCACTAAATGGGATCAACTCTCGGACTTCCCCAGTGGAGTCGCCATCTGTCGCCGCCGTCCGTTCCGACGTCCTGGGGACGTCTCGAACGTTTATGCGAGCGGTCGCGAAAAGATGGTTGAGACTCGCGTTTTTTGTTTAAAACATGTTCATTGCTTCCGAGGTGCTCAACACTGAACTATCCTCTAATAGAAGCAAGGTTTTCGAAAAGGGGTTCTTTTGGAGTCGCCACCAATGTTTTGACCAGAAACATTGGAAAAGGAAAAAAGGCGTTGATTTTATTAAAAAACCAACTTGGTCATTATAACCAGAGTTGGGTAAGGGAGTTAGTTACGTGTGGGGAAGGTGTTAGCACCCCCAACGCCCCTTTCGGGTTCCCTATGACGGATTAATTCATTAAGTGAAGATTATGAGAAATTACGCTTTTACCCTTATTTTATTTGTGCAGAATTTAAATATGGCTATCTACATGATTTATCTACATTACATACAGAAAGCAAAGTAGTAAAGAAGAAGAGGATTGAGAAAAACCTCCGTAGCAAGCTTTATATAATGATGTCTTTACAAAGAGGACGCGTTTCGGCAGTCCTTCGCTCTACAATTGTTCTCCTCTCGTCTACCCTAATCGACTCGACTAATTTTCTAGAAGAAGTCGAATGCCGGAATACAAATTTTTTAACTGATTGTTACCTAAAAAAGGCAATCAGAGAGATCATTCGAGAGAGGGAGAGAAGAAGACAAGTCTCAGAGTTGTCTGGGGTGTGAGGTGTGTGAAATGAGACAAATGAGGCTCCTATTTATAGCATTTTTCGCTGCCTGAAACTTTGGGACGGCCGTCTGGGTTGGGACGGCCGTCCCAAACGCATTTTCTGCATTGTGCCAATTTGGGACGGCCAGTCTGGGTTGGGACGGCTGTCCCAAGTTTGGGACGCGCGTCTCACTTGCAAAATAACAGTTGGGACGGCCGTCCCAACTGTGGGACGGTGGTCTCGGCCTGTTTTTTCAGTTTTCGCGTTCTGGGACCCCCGGGAAGCTTTCCTTTCCTTTTTCGGACGTAGATTGATGTCGATGTGTGTCCGTTGAAGCTTTATCTTCATATAGGAAGTCTTCTTGGCCTTTACTAAGATGTCGGGCGAGCTTTATCTTTGTGTAGGAAGTCTCTTTAGTCTTTATTGTGTGAATGGGTGAACTCCGTCTTTGTTGTGGGAGGTCTTTCTCGGTTTTTCTTTGATATGAAGCCGGGTGAACTGTATGAAGTTTCCCTAGCTTTTATTTTGAGAGACCGGGCAAAATTAGGGGTCTACATCCCTTGCCTGCAATCCTTGCTGACACCTTGCTCTCGGTGGAATTCTGCCACCAAAAGCAAGGAAAAATACTCCGTTGCTGCTCTTCATTACTATTTTTGTGGAGCGCCACACACCTCTACGCCTCCAGCCACATGGGGATATTCCCCGACCCTTTAAGGAGCTTCTCCAAGATCCCCCTCCAACGACGCCTGACTACAGAATGGAGGGACGAGTGGAATCAAAAGGACGCCAACAGTTTATCTTGGGTCTGCCCTTGGTTCCGACCCGGCCCAGTTCTCATCAGATGTGGGGACTATCCGAGCATACCCTTGATAGGACTCAGGGGTTGCATAGCCTACTCACCTAGAGTAGCTATGAGGCAGCTCATGAGGACCCAAACTACTATCTCTCGGGGAGAGCTCGGAGGACTGTGCTTCTTTGGAGACCCGTGCACAATCGCCAACTCACTAGCTGTGAGAAAAGCATGGGAGAGGCCAGTCTATATGGGGGACAGAGAGCTAGGAAAAGCTTGGGTGGCTGTCACCAGTGACTATGAGGCGTGGAGAAAGAAAATAGGGATGACTCAACCATCCACCACACCCACTACAAGCGCCAATAATGAAGGGCTGCAGGCTCAAATTAATGCCTTGACCCAGAGGATAGAAATCATGGGAGCCCAGATGAGGGCCCTTGAAGAGAGAGAACAAGCATCTATCCTCACAATAGACGATCTGCAAAGGCAAGGCAAGAAAAAGGATCATGAAATAGAGTGCCTCAAGGACCAGTGTGCTGACTCCAATGAACAAGCTATCCGAGCATCCAAAACTGCCAGAACTAGTTCGGATAGCCAACTCCAAGAAATAACCGCCAAGTCAGCACGCCTTGAGGCCGAATCATCAAAGCACGCTCAAACGATCAAGGAATTGTCGCAAGAGCTCGCCAAGACTCGGTTAGATATCCGCCAAGAGCGAGAGGCCAACCGGAGACTCAACAGAAGTCTCGCTGAGCTACACTGCAAAGAAAGAGACGGGCTAGCTCAGTACGGCCAAGTACTGCAAGAGAAAGACCGAGCCATTGTGAAGCTCGATGAACTACAAGCCTTGGTCATTCATCAAGAGGCGAAGATCAAAGAGGCTCAACAGTATAGTGAAGATATGAGCCAGGCGGTCCGCAAGCAGAGCGAAGCACTTGCTCGTCATGTCCGGGAAGCTGAGAGAGAGCTACAGAGGGATCAAGACCTGCCTGTGGGTTTCTTTAAAGTTTTCCGCTTTTGCCAAAAGTTGCTTCGCAGTATAGAATAGGGGAATGTACACCTTCTGTCAAATAAATAAAATCTTCTTTATTCAAATGACTGTCTACTTGCATGCATAAACATTCATTTGCATATCTAATTTTCCCTCTTTCACACTTAATAAACAAGATAATAAAAAGGAAGGATTAACTGACACGTCTTCTAAATCAGAAGAATGGAGAGAAAGCCACTCCTAATAAAGCTCACCCCAACGGTCGACTCACCGCAAGAGGAAAATAAGCCTCGGCCGTTGGTCCTTAAGAACAAAGAAGAGGGGGCAAGGACACCAGTGCGACTATTTATGCCACGTCCTTTCCCCTACGAATCAAATAAAGCTGTACCGTGGAGATATGGGGAATCTTCACCAATAAAAGAGGAAATAACAAACATAGCCGATATTGGGGGCATGACTAGAAGTGGAAGAGTCTACTCCTCTAAGGACACACAGGAAGATGTCCTCCAAAATAAAGGAAAAAATAAAAGGACCGAAGAAGAAAAAGAAAATAAGGAATCCAAGGAGGAGACAGAGGAATTACTCCAGTTCATAAGGCAAAATGAGTATTCCATTATAGACCAGCTCAATCGCACACCTGCAAAGATAACGTTGTTATCTCTAATAATGAGCTCGGAACTACACAGAAACGCCCTACTGAAGGTCTTGAGCGAGGCGCATGTACCTCATACAATATCCCAAGAAAAGGTCGAGAGGATCGTTGGTCACATCACGGTAAGCGATCACCTCACCTTCACAGAGGAAGAACTCCCCCCGGAGGGGTCAAAACACAACAAGCCCTTGCATATCTCGGTTAAATGCAAGGAGTACCTCATCGCCAAAGTTCTTGTGGATAACGGGTCATCCTTGAATGTGATGCCCAAGTGCACACTAGACAAGTTGACTATCCAAGGAACCCGTCTGCGCCCAAACAGCACTATCGTTCGAGCCTTCGACGGATCCAAACGAGAAGTAGTGGGGGAAGTTAACTTGCCAATCCAAGTCGGACCCACTATCTTCGACGTCGATTTCCATGTAATGGATATTACTCCAGCATATAGTTGTCTCCTCGGCATGCCTTGGATTCATGACGCTAAGGCAGTACCTTCAACGCTCCACCAGAAAGTCAAGTTCATAGTGGACGACAAATTGGTCACGGTCCAAGCAGAAGACGACATTTTGATTAGTGGACCGTCCACCCAGCCTTATGTGGATGCGACTGAAGAGGCCCTTGAAACATCTTTTCAAGCGCTCGAAATTGCCAGCATAGAGCGACTCCCCAAAAACACGAAGGTAGCCCGCATGATGTTGAAGAATGGTTACCATCCTGGCCAAGGACTAGGGGCAGATTCCCAAGGCATGAGGGAACCCCCAGAATTCAAAGATAATCCCTGCAAGTATGGCCTAGGATATGACCCTACTAAGGGCCGAGTGGAAAGAAGAAAAGGGAAGTCTCCCCTCCGCAATCTCAAGCAAATTTTCCGAAGTGGAGGGGTGCAAGCGTCAAGAGTCACCTTAGTCATTAGGAAATCTTTTTCTTCGTTTAAGGGGTGTAAACCCCATGATTGTTAGAGACTATCCCCCGGGGCGAGCTCGACCCCCGAGCATTTTAGGGCACATATTCCCTTATTAATTAATAAAGAATGATTCTTACAAACTGCTTCTCTTCTTTCTACTTCTGACTAGACCTCATGAATAACCCTGTCTAAGTAAACGAAAAAAATGAGAAGAGTAAAAAGCGCATTCAAATAATCAACATTTACCATTTCTATTGCCATCAAAGCTAGTTGATTAGAAGCACATAAAAATAAGACTTCACCTCATCCATAAAAAGAAAAGTCATGCTTCACCAATACTGTGAACAAAAAAATAAATCCACAAAAAAAAAGAGAGAAAGAAAAGCCCAGAGAAGCCAAAGGCCAAAGAAAAGGGTAAATTACCCGGTAGGAAACCCACTAAGGGGGCTACGCAAAAGATAGGGTCGACCCGGTAGGACACCCGAACAACAACAAAGGGTAGCCTAGGCAAAAGTTAGGGTTACAAATAAGGTCCGCTAGGATTTCTCCAAAAATTACAAAAGAAGGAACCTAGACAAAAGTTAGAGCCAAAACACAGTATCCTAGTTCGAAAACCCAAAGGGCGTTCTAGGGAAATCAGCTAGCCATTAAAAAGCAATGGAAATAAAACCAAAGAGCGCAAATACAAAAAAGGAAAAATTGTTCGCTTAGACAAAAGCTTAAACACCTAGGCCTAACCTTAGCCCACCATTCTTACAAAAACTCTATCAATAAAAATTAACCCTCTAAAACACAAGCCATTGAAATTTGCCTCTTTGTTTCTTTTCTCTTGACCCTCACATCAATATTCTAATAATTAATTTGGGAATATGGAGGCGTATAGTCAACAAGAGGATTGAAATCCCTAAAGCGAGGAAAAAGGGGCACTACATGGCAAAGAGTGCGCTGCAAAAGAGAAAAAGAAATGAAGAAAAGACTCTTCGGTCACAAGAAGTCCGGCATGGTACAACCAAAAGTAAACACAGCAAATCAGAGGGCATTCGGCGCAACGAGACACGTTGGTTAAATCCTTCTGAAAACTTAATCAAAATAGGCATTATAGGACATCAAACATGAAAACATTGCATGCATAAAAATGTTTTTGAACCAGGTCCTACTTTCTTTTCAAAAAAAAAAAAAAAAAAAAACTCACCAGAAATTCGATACCACCGTCTGGGTCGTCCAGACCGCCGTCTCGGTCCGCCGGCAAGACGAGAATGCCGTCTCGGCCAACGAGACCGCCGTCTCGACTCAGCCAAAATCGAGACCGCCGTCTCGGTTTGTAGTTGACTCGAGACCGTCGTCTCGCCCTACCAGACGGCGGTCTCGAATCTAAAAATTTTCCTATATATAGGGGGCGCGCTTGGGGGGTTTCCTCACAACTCTCCTTGCCTCCAGAAGCTCCCTTGCTCATATCTTGCACTCCCAAGCCCCCCTAGTCAGAATGCTTGGTAGGAGCGCCTCCAGAAAGAGAAGGCGTACTGCCGGTGCCAGCAGTTCTGCGGCACCGACACTCCAGGATCCCTCTCAACTGTCACCACAGCACCAGGCCCGTCTTGACAACATCCGGACTTATCCGTGGCACCCGATGCTGAGACTTGACTTCAGCATCCTGGTTGAATTTGGGTGGGAGGACGACGTCCGAGCCCACATAGACAGCATCGGGTGGGGCTTTCTGCTGCAGCCACCACCTACACATGTGTACCCACAAGCGGTATTGGAATTCTTGGCCTCGGTCTCATACTCCGAGGTCCCCTCCACGGTCCCGAGCCTGCAGCCCACTAAGATGGTGACCTATTTCATGGGTGGAAGATACCAGGCCACCACCCTCGACGAGTTCAACATGGCCATCGGGTTCGTCCGGCCCGAGGACACACTGACCCAGGAATACCGTGAGGCCATCTGCTCCCGGCCCGCCAACCTCACTGCCGCCGAAATGTGGCATGAGCTCACAGGAGCCTCCACGCTGATGAGGGGCTCCGCGCTGCCCCCAGCACTCCGTATCTGTCACAAGCTGCTGGCAGGAACCATCCATGGGAGAAAAGAGAGTCAGGGCAAGGTCTCCCTCCCTGACCTCTTCGTACTTTATTGCATGAGCCAGAAGCGGCACTGCAACCCCGGCTACTTCTTCCTGAGAGCCCTCAAGGACTTCGGGAATAAATCAGCGGGGGTCGTTCTCGTGGCTCCCCTCATCACTCCCCTGGCAGAAAGATGGGGGTGCCCTGGCCGGGAAGAGCTGGCCTCCAACTTGCGACCCGAGTCCATCAACGGGTCAGTCCTAGTCAGCATGGGAATGCTGATACGTCGAGGGACCCAGTTGGCCCTCCATCCCACACTGGATTTCGCACTAGATCTCCAGGGGCTGGTGGCGATGCAGGATATCCCCACGCCCCCCGAATTCCAGCAGCAGCAGCAGCAACAACCACCACCGTACACGGACAATTTCGCCGGCATAAACCGCAACATGAACGATCTGCGCCGGCAGTTCGACCAAATGACGGTGCGGCAAGAAGCCTACCATACCCGGCAAGAGGAGATGTACCAGCATCAGCAGGTGATGCGGCAGGAATGGACAACATTCCAGCAATAGTACCGCGACGAAGTCCGAGAACAAGCGGACTTCCGGTATCACCTCTACCAGCAATTTGCCCACAGATCATCTCCAGAGGATAGCCCTTAGGGATGGTACTTGCCTAAATAAAAGTGGTTGTAATAAAATTTCCCTATAAATAAAAATTTTATTTCATGCATCTCTTTGCCACCCTTTGCAAAAGCTAGCGTAAAACAAAAAAGCCTAAAAAGAAAAAAAGCATACGCTCAATAAGAAAAGCCAAAATCCTAAAATCGCGAGAAAAAAGAGATAAAACCGCAAGAAAGAGGCAGGATTAAGACAAGCCATCACCTCAACCAACAAAATTTCGACTACCAAATCAGAGTCGAACAGAAAACAAGACTCATCCGACCAGCCAGCAAGGTCAGATAGTCGCCACCAAAAGTCAAAAACAAAGAATCCCCAGCAAACAAGCAAGCTGGATGAGCACCTGCAAAATCCCCGGTACAACCCGGATGACCATTCAAAGAGGTCCAAGAACATCTACCAACAGGAAAATCACTCCCCAAGGAATCGGCGCATGAGCTAGAGCAGTAAGCCGCCACCATAGCCAAAGGATCAGCTACCGCAAGAAGGGGCATCCAGAGGCACCTAACCAGACGAGGGTTCGTACTCGTCAACCAAGGGGTCAGCGACCGCGTCGAAGGAGCATCCCAAGGTTTCACACTGGCGCATGAGCTAGAGTAGTAACCCGTCACCACGACCAAAGGATCAGCTACCGCAAGATGGAGCATCCGAAGGCTTAACACCAGATGGGGGTGTGTACTCATCAGGCCTTACAAAAGGGGACTTACCAGACGGGGGTTCATACTCGTCAAACACCAGATGGGGGTGTATACTCATCGGGCCTTACAAAAGGGGGCTTACCGGGCGAGGGTTCATACTCGTCAAAACCAGATGGGGGTTCATACTCATCAGCCGAAGGGGTCAGCTACCGTCAGAAGGAGCATCCCAGAAGCGCACAACAATTCCCCCAGAGGATCATCCGCCGCCAAGACGGAACATCTGAAGGGCAACCAGGCAAGAGGGTCAACTCCTTTACCCTCCAGTCGATCACCTTGGCACAAAAGGCCGGCAACCGACTGGTCGGGTAAAGGGAGGGCAGCTGTAGACCCCAACTCTTGCCCGGCCTCCAAATAAAGAGAAGAAGACCTCCTATTCGAAGATGGACGAAGCCTAACAAGCCACTAGGAGAGACTATTAGGCCCCATACTAGGATAGGAGGGATTTTCTGCACAAAAAATAAGTTTTCTCGCCTTTTTGGGACGAGACCGCTGTCTCGAAATCGAGACCGCCGTCTCGCCTCACACAAATGGCGAGACCGCCGTCTCACCAAACGAGATGGCGGTCTTGCCACCTGCGAATGACGAGACGGCGGTCTCGTTTGGCGAGACGGCGGTCTCGCCATTTGTGTGAGGCAAGACGGCGGTCTCGCCACCTGCGAAGGACGAGATGGCGGTCTCGTTTGGCGAGACGGCGGTCTCGACCCTGTCAGACGAGAACGGCGGTCTCGCCACTGCCAGACGCGAAAACCTATAAATAGGGGCCTCCCCCCCTTCATTTTCACACACCACAACTTTCTCTCCTCCTTCTCTCTAGGATTTCTCTCTCTAGAATCCCTCCGACGCATTTCCGGAGCTTCTGAGTGTCTTTAGAGTGATTTTTCGAGCGTTCCGAGAGGTTTTCTGGCGCTGTAGAGTGAAGGGCTGCCAAAAAGCACCCATTTTCTTCAAAAGAAATAGAATAAAAGCTTGCTTCGGAGGTTTAAATTCTCCCTCTCTACTTTTACTGCTTTAATTTTAAATTATGCAATAGATTAGGGCCATGTAGTCATAACTTTAACTCCCGCAAAATAAAAAGGGCAAAAGCGTATTTTTCCGATTTATTTATCAATAAAATAGCTGGTCTGTCATAGGGAACCCGAAAGGGGCATCGTAAAGGGATTAATACTCCCTTTACACGTAACTAACTCCCTTACCCAACTCTGGTTCTAACGACCAAAGTTGGTTTTCAAAAACCAACGCCTTTTAAAACCCCTTTTCCGATGTTTCCGGTAAAAACATCGGTGGCGACTCCACAGAACCCTACAAAAATTAGTCCTTGGGTTAGCCCGGTTATCGGACAACCCAAGGACGCCCTTTCGAAAACCTCGCCCCTAGGTTAGCCCGGTTATCGGACAACCTAAAGGCGTTGTAACCACCTATAAAAAACGCGAAAAATCAAAAAGGGTCGAAACCATCGCGTCGCTCCGACCGCCTCTCTTTTTTACGGCGGCGACATTGGCCATTACAATGCTCCAATTGATGAAGAAGTGAAGAATTGATGAAGATTAGACAAAACCCTAACAGTAGTCGTGCCTCCTCTCCTCCAAGACTGCTTGCTTTTCTCAAAACACAACTTATCTTTTTATAAGAGAATTTGGGTCGGACCTCGCATCATTCATTCGCTTAAGTGCTCTTCTTTCTTTCAATTTTACTCCAATTATGCTAACAATTATGCTCCTTACTCTTGTATCAAGGTATTCTCGAATTCATCCTATATTGGGAGAAAAATATATTATAATTAACATAAGTTAAGTGGTTTCATAACAATTCAACGCATAATTATATTAACTTTTTACCACTTAACAACTCCCCCCAACCTAGAATCTTGCTTGTCCCAAGCAAAGTAGTTTTTCCAAAACAAAATCATCACCTATTATCTCTTTCTCTTCTAGAACCACAACATAAAAATTTTCAGGGATGATGCTCACAACTC
Organism: Sphenostylis stenocarpa; assembly: GCA_963425845.1. Classification (NCBI taxonomy): domain Eukaryota; kingdom Viridiplantae; phylum Streptophyta; class Magnoliopsida; order Fabales; family Fabaceae; genus Sphenostylis; species Sphenostylis stenocarpa. The sequence goes on from OY731401.1 coordinate 47,002,966, forward strand.
CAAATGAAAATAGAACACATAAGCATTCAAGTTATAGAAACCAACAAAGAATAATTAATCCTCAACTATCCTCAGAGAAGCATGATCTATCAAATAGAGTTATATATACTCATCTCTAATTCTCACAGGTAAGTGTTTATTTCATTCAATCACTTTATTTAGACAATCCAATATTGATAATCATCTTCAAGCAATCAACAATTGTTAAACAAGACTTAAATCAAAAGGTCTTTTGAGGCTTGTGATGGGGCTAGGCTAAGAAAGAATTATTGGTTTTTCTGGGATATACAAAAATATTTGAGAAATTCAACTCATATGAATGATTCTTGATTAACAATTCCTCAAGTCAGGTTTCAAACTTCATGCTTTTGTCCCTAACACAATGACAATGAATTAATAATCTCACAAGTTATTACCCCCCTTTTGACTTTTTTGTTTTCTTTTTTTGCTTTTGCATGTATCCTTTTTTTTTGGCTTTGCAAATTTTTAAGTTTTGCTTTTCATTTTTCTTTACACTTTTTTTTTAACAATAACACCCCAACAATACCTGTAGGACAACAAACAATACCCAACAATAGGAAAAACGGTGACATTCATACTCATTTCTTTTCTCAAATATAGGAAGGTAGATAAATAGTATTTAGGCTTAAGGGTTCTGCTTAAGAAACAATATTATATTTTACTCAGAAGGGGTTCAAATGGATGTCCTAAAATTAATGCAAGGTTGGCTATTTGGCTCTGGTTTAAATCTACTACAAAGAAAAAATATGCCTTTATCATTTTCAAGTCTTGCCAACATGCAATCACATCAAAGAATCAACCAATATCAGTTATCATCACAAAGTGTTGACACTCAATTTATCAGTTAATTCCTAATTTTCCTCATCAATTCCTTTTCACTATCATACTCAATATCCCAAAATCACTTGTTATTGGAAACAATCAAAATTATTTTTCACGTTCTAGATTTGAATTAGACAATAAGCAATAATCTCATATATGGCTCTAAAACAAATTATGGGACAACAAGGGAATTCAAAATTTAAAATAAAGCAATTAAAAACATTAAGTTAAAAACAAAGGAATTAAAAACATTAAAAGAAAAGTAAGTTTCCTCCCTCATTTTCTTCACTTGTCATGTACTCCTTATCTTTTGCTTCAGCCTCAGCTGCAGACTTTCTCACCCCCTCCAGAAAAGTTGGACTGTCCCCAGGCCATTGAAGTAAGGCTTCAAAGTATTGAGGAGAAGTGCACTGTGTACCTGGAACAATCTTGCAAAGAAAGAACCTAAGGAAGAAAAATGCACAAAAAAACTTAAACTGCAAAAAGAAAAAAAACAAATTCAAAACATTGGGTTGCCTCCCAGGAGCGCTTGTTTAACGTCTTCAGCTCGACGCCTATTTGCTTTAGGGCTCATGCAGGTGAGTGATCAAGGTGATATATACGCATTCTCCATCCCTTGACTATTCTTGTGGGAATGGATTTATTCTTCTCATTGCGAATAACCTTACAACTGCCAGAGATTGGATAAATCATATATGCTTCAGGAGGTTTCAGTACCTCTCTTTGAATAACTTCCTTCATAGTCAGACTAAGATGTCTTTGGGGTTGTATAACAGGCTTGTAATCTTGTTTTTCAGTTGAGATGGTTAATCCCTCCAAAGTGTCTATTCTGAGACAATCTTTCTTGTCTTCCGGTTGTTGTACAGCTTCAAATAGATTAAAATTAACTTCATCATCTCCACTTCTAATTTTCAACTTGCCCATGTCAACATCTATAATTACTTTGGCAGTCTTCATAAATGGCCTTCCCAGGATCAATGAGACTTCCTCATTTTCCTCCATGTCCATAATCACAAAATCAACAGGAAATATGAAGTTATCCACTCTAATTAAAACATCTTCTACTACTCCATAAGGAATCTTTACAGATTTGTCAGCTAGCTGTAATGTCATTCTTGTAGACTTTACTTCCAAATCTCCTATTCTTTTAAGCATAGAAAAAGGCATTAGATTTATACTAGCACCCAAATCAAGTAATGACTTACCTACTTGTAACGTCCCAATTGTGACTGGTATAGTGAAACTGCCAGGATCCTTGGACTTTTGAGGTAATGATTTTTGAATTATAGCGCTGCATCCTGCTTCTAGCTCCACTGTTTCTGCAGTAAATCTCCTTTTCTTAGTTAACAACTCTTTCATGAATTTTGCATAAGTCGGCATCTGCTCCATAGCTTCCATAAATGGAATATTAATCTATAAATGTTTGAAAATATCCATGAATCTTGTGAATTGTCTTTCTTTATCTATCTGGGAAGGATGACGAGGATATGGTAAATCCTTCAATTGCGGTATTTGACTCTCATCTTTCTCCCTCTTTTTCTCACTCTTTTTATTTTTATTTTCTTTTTCAGTATTTTTTTCTTTTTCTATATTCTCACTTTTATTTTTCTCTTTTTCTCCTTCACACTCATCTTTCTTCTTTTCATCCTCTTTTTCTTGCAGGATTTCCTTCTCTACAGCCAAGTTCTCACCAATCTCTTCTCCTATAACCTTACCACTCCTTGTAGTTATTGAATTACATTGCTCCTTTGGATTGGTTTGTGTGTTAGGTGAAAATTGTCCTCCTTGTTGCTGCTCAGATAATTGCTTAGCCAGTTGGCCTATCTAGGTCTCTAATTAGCCATAGTGCTTTGCATGAATTTTTCTACAATATCCTCCAATTTACTTATTCTGTCAGGCACTGAAGGATAATGTTGTTGTTGCTGTTGATATGGGGGTTGTTGATATGACTGTTGTTGAAATGTAGGTTGTCTTGTAGATGGGCTAACACCTTGGTTCCACCCAAAATTCTGATTCTGATTTTGATTCCCTTTCCAACCTTGTCCAAAATTATTCTGATAATTATTAGGATTAGGAAAATTACATTGTCTGCCTTGACTACTACCTTAAGCACCCATATAATTAGCTTCTTCTTGTTGAATATTTCCTTGATAAGAGCATTGTCCATTTGCATGATCACCTCCACATACATCACAACTCATCTGTTGATTAAGAATAAATTGTACTATGTGCATTTGTTGAGGTAATTTCTCTATCTTCTGGTTCAATGCTTCAATTTGTTGCGTTATAAGTTTATTCTGGGCTAAGATAGCATCTGAGTTGTTAAGTTCAAGTACTCCCTTCCTTTGAATTGGATGTCTATCATTTTGGGTCTGTTGGTTTGTAAAGGCTAGTGCATCAATAATTCTGGTGGCATGATCAATTTCTACATCTAACATGGATCCTCCTGCTGCAGCCTCTAATAACATCTTTGCATCATGTCGCAAGCCAGTATAGAAAATATTCAACTGAGAAACGTCATCAAATCCATGATTTGGGCATCTTCTCAACAATGATTTAAATTTCTCCCATGTTTCACAAAATTGTTCATCTGCTCCTTGTCTGAAAGAAGTGATGTCAGATTTTGCTTTGATGTAGCGGGATGGTGGGAAAAATCTATTCAGAAACTTTTCTTCTACACTAATCCAATTAGTCAAACTCTGATTAGGATGTGCTTTCAGCCACTCCTTTGCCCTACCTGCCAAAGAAAAAGGAAATAATATCAAATATGCAGATTCAAGATTTGTTGCTCTAAATCCCATGATACCAATCAACTCATAAAAAGTAGACAAATGAATATAAGGGTCTTCATGATCCAATCCAGTGAATTGATGAGCACTAATCAAGCTTAAGAAAGCTGGATTTATTTGCAATGTATGATCATCCGGAATGATAATGCTGGAAAAATGCCTTGGACCTTGCTGCATAGCACAATTTCTAAGAGTTCTTCTAGGTGGATTTGCATTTGGATTTGGATTTGGATTTGCTCCTTCTTCCGCCATATCTTCTATAATTGGGTCTGGTAAATCAAGTGTGAAAGAAGAATTAACAGATTCTCTTGTGGCTTGTTCTTGAGTTTCCCTTCTTCTTCTACCTCAGTTCCTCCGAGCTATTTTTTCAATTTCTGGATTGAATTCTAACTGCTCTGAAGATACCTGTCCTCTTAAACGCATAAATTAAAAGAGTAACTCAAGCAAATATTAACACAAACTAAAAACTAAATAATAATAATAATAATAATAATAATAATAATAATAATAACGATGATGATAATAATAATAATAATAATGATAATAACGATGATAATGATAATAATAATGATAATAATAATAATAATAATAATAATAATAATAATAATAATGATAATAATAATGATAATGATGATGATAATGATAATGATAATAATAATAATAATGATAATAATGGTAATAATAATAATAATGATAATAATGATAATAATGATGATAATAATGATAATAATAATAATAATAATAATAATAATAATAATAATAATAATAATAATAATAATGATAATAATGATAATAATGATAATAATGATAATAATGATAATAATAATAATAATAAAAATAGAAATAAAAATAAAATACTCAATAAGCTAAACAAAGAATTCTTAAAGAACACCGTTCCCAAGCAATCTGCGCTAGAAATACTTGTTGAATTATTGACAAGCGTACCAAAATTATCAATCGCAGTATAGTATTTCGATAAAATAAAAGTCGATCCCACGAGGAACAGTTTCAATGAAAATTCTCAATTATGCTTACTAAGTATATTAAACAGATTGGGTTTTGCAAATAAGAGTTGAGTTGAATTTAAATGACAAAGAACTGTAAATTGTTGAGAAAATATCAATTAAAGGTACTTAGGATTGGCTTCCTTCCTTATCCCTCTTTTGTAATAGATATGTCAATTAAGAGCGTCAATTAACCTAACAATGTTGATGCCTCCTACTCAAATCATCCATGTTGATTCCTCACACATGAAATTCATAAGAAAACCTAATAAATGTTGATTCCTCACACAATTAACAGATTTTCCAGCATTAGGGTTAGGGTGTTAAGCAATTGATACATTCATTCCATTCATGGCAATTAACGTAACAAATATTCTTACCGTGATCTAGGGTTCAAGATATATTTTCCAATCATACCTTAAACAATCAAGAATAAATCATTCCAAAGCATAAATGATAAGAATAACAACATTAAAGCATAGATTAAGATATCAAAATATCACCATGATACAAAAGAGTTCAAAGGAAGTGCACCGAATCCTAAGAGAATGAAGTTAGTCACTCATGTTGGCCATTACAATGCTCCAATTGATGAAGAAGTGAAGAATTGATGAAGATTAGACAAAACCCTAACAGTAGTCGTGCCTCCTCTCCTCCAAGACTGTTTGCTTTTCTCAAAACACAACTTATCTTTTTATAAGAGAATTTGGGTCGGGCCTCGCATCATTCATTCGCTTAAGTGCTCTTCTTTCTTTCAATTTTACTCCAATTATGCTGACAATTATGCTCCTTACTCTTGTATCAAGGTATTCTCGAATTCATCCTATATTGGGAGAAAAATATATTAGAATTAACATAAGTTAAGTGTTTTCATAACAATTCAACGCATAATTATATCACCACTTAACATTCACCGAGTTTAACCCCGAGTCTAATTTAAAACGAATCTACTCACGAGTTAACTCGTAATTGGTCACATGACTCGTTAACTCGTCTGAGTCAACGAGTTAACTCGCAAGTTTGATAACTATGATTATTGGTGACTCAAACTCCGGTTTCATGAGGTTCCTAAGTCTCACATTGAGCAAGAGACATTAATATTAAATTGTATAACAAATACAATATAGTTGAATAAGAGACTTACGAATCTATTATATTCCTAATAGTCAAAGTAGTAGTTTTCTTGTTAATGAATACAAAAGAACCACTTTAAACTGTTGAGAGATAATTATTAACAGATCCTACATGTTGTAATAATATTAGTCCCAATTGAAAGGAAATATTATATACTTACTGATGCAAGTAAGGTGCTAAGTACAATTATTTGCCTGAATTTTGAATTATTTGTATCAAATATGTTTGTACCTCATTGGCTTTATTCCCTATGCTTTAAATGAAAATAGGGTCAAGAAATCCATAAATGTAAGCATTCTTCCTCTCAATGCAAAGATGATGTAAATAACTTATATATGAAAAACAATAATGTTAGAATAACATATTGAATGCATTAAAAAAATGAAGTGAATGAAAATATACTTACAACAACCAAAGTTGTAATATTGATACACATAGAAGATCAGTGCCAATAAGAATATCAAACACATGTCTTTGGTAGATAAAGAAAGGGATGGTATTAGTTTTGCCTACTACTTTAAAAGGCATATCTATTTGTACATGTTATTCCCTGAAGTCACTACCACCGTACAAAGTTGTTGCATAGGAGATAATTGTGGTTCTGTATTTCTAAAACTTCTTTTTGTTTTTTAGAAGCATCATATTTAACAATATACTATTTAACTCATTTAATCATGTAAAGAATAAAAATACATAATTAAGTTTGGTAAGTTAACTTACCCTTGCTACAATTGATTTTGTTTGTCTAATTGGCAAAAGAATAAAATTCTCTAGGGTTTATCCTACTATTTGAACCTCTTAAGTGGGTATAGGGACTCGAGCGGTAGCATCCTGAACTTCTACAATAACCACTCGTATCATGTCGTCTTGAATTGTTTGGTAATGAATGGTTGATCTTAATATATAAAATTTACCTAAAGAGAACACATAAATTTAATTAGAATAGATTAAATAAAAAATATAATTATAATAATATTTACCTAAGGCAACCAAGTACTCAGGAGGATCATCAATGTACAACTTGAAATCAATACGAGCATCAACACTAGCTTCCCTTGATCTATCAAGGTCAACATGTGGAGGTGCAAGGACAGTAAAAGATTGAGTAGAGACTTTCATGCATGTTAACTCTACTCGCGTGTTTGACATTAACTCTACTCTCAATTCGAAACATAATTATTTTCTAAGCTCATTTTTTATAACATCCTTTTGGTTGTCATTGAGTTGCGATTTTCTAATTTTTTGAGATGGAGCACCGAAGAATTGTTGAATACCCACCCCTCGTCCAACAACATAAACACAACCTAGATGCTTTAGACGACCAATGGCAGCAACCAATATATTCTCACGCTCTTATGGGATAAATGATCCTTGTGTGTTTTGCTCTATCAATTGATCCTAAAATACAAACATTTGAATACACATATTAGCAAATACATCTCAAATATAATAGTAATGTAAACATATAGACATGAATTACTTATAATTTGCTCAGCTACGGTCTGAGCTTCTTCAAATGTGTACTCCTAGATTCTTTTTTAAGTGCTCTCTTCCACTTATCATGACGGGGAGGAGGAGAAATCATACTTAAATCAAATTGATTAGAAGCAATAGAGGAAGAGGCTTCTTTTATCATGATATGCTCTAGCATATCATAACCTCCACAAGATAATCTATGGGGGTGGACATTCTTTTTTTGGATGTCTTGTGCAACTCTTATTTTCTCCTAATATACTAGTTTGTAAAATTATGTTACACAATAATACAAATAATAAACCAATGATTCTACCTGAAAAACAGGATCTAGTTGTTTCTCTCGAAAGGTCTGTCATATCTCCTCATCTAGAAATTGGTATACTGCTCACATGAATTTTTGTGACTGAGCTTACCATATATACAGCGACTAATAAGATTACTCTTAAAACCTCTCCATCATTGACCAGCATATGAAATTCATTTCGTTTGTAACAAATTACTATTAGGAACATATGTGAGCTGAATAAAAAATAAGTTAATATAATATATTTTGTTAACACACTTGTGTATATTAAAATTAAATAAGTTAAGATTTCATACCAAAATTGATAGAGGACTATCCCCAGATCCTATACAAGAAGAGCTTGAAGAGGAGTCAATGCAATTCAAGGGACCTATGACAAGGTCCCGGAGCCGAAGCTTAGAAGATCACATCTCCAAACGACTCATGATGCTCCAAGGTACTGTAAACATGAAAAACTTAAATATGAAGACATGGAGTTATTTATTTGAAGAAAGGCTTGGAACCTTTCGCTAAGCGAGCATTTGTATTTTTGTGAGACTGTATTTTTTTTTATTTCGCGTGACTAATTTGTATTTTGTGAGACTGCACTTTTTTTTTCCTTTTCTTTTTTGCGAAAATAGAGGCAGTAAGCCCAAAAACATAGCTCACTTATTATTATGTACAGGAAAACCTAAATTGAGGAGGCAGTTTTTTTTATTTTGAGAAATTAATGAAATTTCAAGTTTGAGAAGAGAGGATTCTCTTGGTTCTTAGCCTAGAACTCGATTCTTATCAAAGTTTCCAACTTTGTGGCGAATCTTCCTTGACTTATTAGTTGTCCGTGACTGTGGCGTCTTCCCCATTCTTGACTTTTCCGTTTCTTCTTTGATTTCCCTGTGTCTACTTGATTGTCATTGTTTGTGGTTGAACGCAACTCTGGAAACGATCAAAACCCTTTTTCCTGGATAGGATCGTATCATCTGGTATCAAGAGCAAGGGTTTCAGTTTTTTGTTCTTCCATGGCTGTTCATGTGCGTTTTGGGTAAATTTTCAAAAACCCAAACTTTGTGGATTCTATGTTAGCGTTTCAAATTTCTGTTCGGTGAATGTTGTTCCTTCTGTTTTGCGGATTAAAACCCTGCAAGTTTTAATTTATTTATTTTTTCGCGGAGTTTTCCTACATTGTGTGTCCTTGGTGTTCTTCATTCAAATTCTAATTTTCTACAATCGATTCGTGGAAAGTCTGTTGTTTTTGTGTTCTTGTGTTCTTGTGTTCGGGTATTGTCATACAATTGTTCTATTGCTATTTTGTGCTTCCTGTCAAGTTTTGCGTGTGAAATTGCATATCTCTGAGTTTTGAGCGTCGCATATTTCGATTTTCTGCTACGACATTTTTGCCCAGCCACAAAACAATATATGGATTTCTGCTGCAATATTTTTCTGGGTTTCTGGTTTGCTTTGAACAGAATTTAAGAGAAGAAAATAGTATATGGAATTAGTATAGAAGAATAGAAAGAAAATACAAAGAAATACAAAAAATAATACAAAAGAAAAAGAAAGAAAAATACAAAAGAATAGAATATACAAAAGAAAAGAATTCAGTCTTTGTGAGCATACATTTTTTCTGTTGATTGGTTATTTGTTGTTTTGGTTGCTTTCACCCAAATTTCTATTGTCTTCTTTCAGTCTTGTTAAACTCTTTGTTGGTACCTTTTCTTCCAGCTTTGTTGATTGTATTTCACATTCCTATTTGAGTTTTGTCTAGAGTCTCTTATTATTTTGTCCTCTTGAGTCAAACTTAGATTTTGTTTCTTTTTTCACATTGTTATTTCTTTGCTTAAGTGTTGATTTCTTTGTTAAGGATCGAGGAGAATTGAGTGTAAACACTTAGTGAGTGGAGAGGAACAATATTCTATTTTTGCTAACCTTTTATTATAGGAATGCCTTCCCCATCCCAAACTAGCGAACCACCATCACCCGAGACAGCTAGCACCATGGCGGTCCTGGAGCAACTTACAAGGCAAATGGCACAAATGCAACAAGATAACCAAGTCCGCTTTGAAAGGCTATATAGAGAACCAATGAGGAAGTAAGTGGGAGATTAGAGGTAATGGAAAGGAGAAGAAGGGTTCAAGAATTCGAGCACTCATACTACGGAAGTGAGGGGGTAGGAGATTATGAGAGACCGAGAGGAGAGGAAGGAGAAATCATAGGTATCATGAGGATAACACACCAAGGAGGGCGGACCAAGTTTTAAAGAAGGTCAAGATTCCGAAGTTCATAAGAGCCAATGATCCGGAGGCTTACTTAGCGTGGGAGATGAAGCTGGACCAAATTTTTGCATCAATTGAGTATAGGGATGATGACAAGGTCTTGTTGGCGTCCTTGGAGTTTGAAGGCTATAGACCCCAAATCTTGCCCGGCCTCCAAATAAAGAGTAGAAGACCTCCTATTCGAAGATGGACAAAGCCTAACAAGCCACTAGGAGAGACTATTAGGCCCCATACTAGGATAGGAGGGATTTTCTGCACAAAAAATAAGTTTTCTCGCCTTTTTGGGACGAGACCGTCGTCTCGAAATCAATACCGTCGTCTCGCCTCACGCAAATGGCGAGACCACCGTCTCACCAAACGAGACGGCGATCTCGCCACCTGCGAATGACGAGACGGAGGTCTCGTTTGGCGAGACGGCGGTCTCGACCCTGTCAGACGAGAACGGCGGTCTCGCCACCGTTAGGCGCGAAAACCTATAAATAGGGGCTCTCCCCCCCTCATTTCCACACACCACATAGCTTGCTCTCCTCCTTCTCTCTAGGATTTCTCTCTCTAGAATCCCTTCGACGCATTTCTGGAGCTTCTGAGTGTCTTTAGAGTGAGTTTTCGAGCGTTCCGAGAGGTTTTCCGGCGCTGTAAAGTGAAGGGTTGCCAAAAAGCACCCATTTTCTTCAAAAGAAATAGAATAAAAGCTTGCTTCGGAGGTTTAAATTCTCCCTCTCTACTTTTACTGCTTTAATTTTCAAATTATGCAATAGATTAGGGCCATGTAGTCATAGTTTTAAATTCCGCAAAATAAAAGGGCAAAAGCGTAATTTTCACCGGTTTAAATATTTTTAAATAGCTAGCCTGTCATAGGGAACCCGAAAGGGGCGTCGTAAAGGGACTAATACTCCCTTTACACGTAACTAACTCCCTTACCCAACTCTGGTTCTAATGACCAAAGTTGGTTTTCGAAAACCAACGCCTTTTAAAAACCCCTTTTCCGATGTTTCCAGTAAAAACATCGGTGGCGACTCCGCAGAACCCCTCAAAATTAGTCCTTGGGTTAGCCCGGTTATCAGACAATCCAAGGACGCCCTTTCGAAAACCTCGCCCCTAGGTTAGCCCGGTTATCGGACAACCTAAAGGCGTTGTAACCACCCATAAGAAACGCGAAAAACAAAAAGGGTTGAAATCATCGCGTCGCTCCGACCGCCTCTCTTTTTGACGGCGGCGACAGATGACGACTCCACTGGGGAAGCCTCGAGAGTTGATCCCATTTAGTGATGGGCCGGCTTAAAAATAAATAAACCAAGAAAATAACGTTTTTGCCCTTAACTTGTATTATAACATGTTTTACGGTTTGGCTTTAATAACTGTTGCTTGTTTATACTTACGCAATTGTGTGAAATACAAACTGTACACAAACCCTTGCACACTACAGTTCCCTCTATACCCGAGGGCAAGTGAGAAATCCATAGGGAGTGGGTGGCAGGTACGGTTCACTGTAGTGAGGGCCTTGAGTCCACCAGTGTGATCGGAAACCACCACTCAAGGTGATAACCTTCCTCTTTTGGCACAAAGACCGACTACGACCTCAGTGCTAAGCATGGTCGGAAGGCTAGAGAGTGGGGACCCTATAATGGGGGCACCTTGGGGGCCTTAGCCTGGTGAGAACAGTTAGAACCTACCCTCGCCAATGCACTTTTCTGCAGGAAAACCCTACCTCGTGATAAAAATGAATTCTCGCTTGTTCGCGGATGACCGAATTGTGTGCGCATATGTTTGTTGCATTTGTCTGTTGCATAGCATAAACAAACAACAGAACAAAAATCACAAAAAATAACTTTCCAAATAAACACCCTTATCTCAGACAGTCTGCCTTTTAGCTAGCCTGGTTTCAGGTTCTTTGTAAGCTAAGTAGCCACGCAGTTCCGACAGAAGAGATAGGGGACGCTAATTATTTTTCGCATAAAGCCACATTTTTATCTCGGACAGTCTGCCTTTTAGCTAGCCTGGTTTCGGGTTCTTTGTAAGCTAAGTAGCCACGCAGCTTCGACAGAAGAGATAAAAGGCTATAAAATAAACAAATAAAAAAAATATATGAATCCAAAATAAACAAAATAATAAAAACATTTATAAAAATAATTTTGACAAAGTTGTGTCATTCATATTGCATCATGTCATAAGTGAAAAAACCAAGAGAGAAAATAATGCATAAGGAAAGTATGCATATGCATCATTTTAATAAACCCATAAAAAATGGGTCTTAGAGGCATTTTTTGGGAAAATTATTGGGCCAAATCCCCTTTGGGTATTTGCAACTTGGTTCTTTACCCTTTTCTCTTCGTTTTGATATGTTGTGCGTCCAAATCGGACAACTCAGTCAAAAGTTATGCCACTTTGAACATCTACCGCCCTTTTGTACTGGTGTATGCATAAATACATTCATTCTAGGGAGCACTAGATATCCCTAAGACAATGGCGAAAGAGGCCCCGAGCACATTTGTGACCTTCACGACAAGGAAGGGACAAGTGTACTAAGGTGTGGTGGTGACTCCCCATTATACTTGTCAAATCTGTGATGGGGAAGGAACCATTACACCGAGGTGGGTAGGATACCCCACAAAGCATAAGCTTTAAGGAGGATACCTAAGCCATTGTCTTAAGGAATATCCATCTCATAAATCATTCCTTTTAAATAATAAAAATCATTTTGCATTCTAGAAAGCGGCTGATATTCTTCATGCTCTCATTCGCATAAAAAAAAAAACACAAAATCTCAAACACTATCATACATCATAAAACATGATAATAAACAAACACTTGCATACATGCATCCACCAAACTTCATCCTCATAACATAATAGACAGTCGAAGAAGTGGACATTCCTCAATACCATGAAAAGAGGATTAGGGCATTCGCATGTCATGCACGGGAAGTCAAAAAGAAAATAAATAGAAATATTTACCCGCCTATGGGTTCATTTAGGCTTCTCCGCTTTTAAAGAAAAAAAATGTACTTCGAAACATTGCATTGAGGAATGTACACTGTCTGGATGAAATAAATAAAACTATTCATTTTCATCATCTCAACCGTCTATTGCATTCATAAATTGCATTCATTCATTCTCACTTTAATAATAATAAGATAATAAAAAGAAAGGATTAGTCGATGTGCTTTCCACGTCAAGTTATCTCCAACGGTTGATCTGCCTAAGAAGGATAATAAGCCTCAACCGTTGGTCATCTGAGTAAATAAAGGAGAGGGGGCAAGGATGCCGTTACATTTTGTTCACACCTCAAATCGAATAAGGTGGTATCATGGAGATACGCAGAAACATCTTCCATCAATGAAGATATCTCCAGCATAGCCAACATTCGGGGGCAAAATTAGAAGTGAAAGAATCTACACTCACCCCGAGGAGCTACCAAACAACGCTCCTACAAATAAAGAAAAAATAAAAAGACCGAAGAAAAACATAATCCAAAGAGGAAACTGAGTAGACTTTGGATTCACGACGCTAAGGCAGCTCTCTCAATGCTCCGCCAAAGAGACAAACTCAGGGTAGGCGACAAGCTAGTCACAATTTAAGCTAGAGATGACATTCGGATCAGCAAGTCGTCTTCCCTACCTTGAATGGATGCGGCGGAAGAGGACCTTTGAAATATCTTTTGCCAATATGAAAAGACTTTCCCAACAAGGTGACCCACATGATGAGAAAATATCGATATTGCCCAAACCAAAACTCTCAAGGAATAAGGGAGCCACCAGATTTTAAAGACAATCCTTTGAAGTTTTACCCTACAAAGGATCAAGGGAAGTCTCCCCTCCGCACCTTGAATCAGATTTTCCCAAATAGAGGGGTTTAAGCGTCAAAAACGACTTTAGTCATTAGGTGTTCTCTTTCTGATTCTTAGGGTTTGTAAATCCAATGACTATTAGAGATTACTCCTCGGGGCCAGCCCGACCCACGAGCATTGTAGGGCACATATTTCCCTATTAATTACAAAGAATGTCATTCTTACTATCTGCTTCTCTTCTTGCTATTCATATCTAAACCTCATTAATAACCATGTTTAAGCAAACGTTTTCAAAAGTGCGTCAAAGTAATGAAAATGCGCCATTGACCAAAATAAAAATCAAATCCATCATCACTGATTGACTAGAAACACAAAATAAAGTTTTACCTCGTCATAAATAAAGTCGTGTTTTGCCAATGTTGTACAAAAAGAAAACAAAAATCAAAAGAAGCCCATAAAAGCTAAAGGCCAAAAAGAGAAGGCAAGGTACCCGGTAGGAAACCCACAAAGGGGGCTACGCAAAAGTTAGGGTAAACCCGCTAGGAAACCTGAACAACCATAAAGGGTAGCCTAGGCAAAAATTAGGGTTACAAAATAAAGTCCGCTAGGTTTCCAAAACAAGAAAAAAGAAACCTAGACAAAAGTTAGGACAAAACAAAACACAACATCCTAAGCTGAAAACCCAAAGGGCAGACTAGGGAAGTCAATCAGTCATAGCAAGCGCCATACAATAAGACGCCACTCCATAAACAAAACGTTGTTTAAACTAGCCTAAACACTCTAACCAACCTTGGCTAGCCGTGCTTACAAAAACCATTTTTGTCAAAATAAAACAATTCTAAAACACAAGCATTTGAATTAAATATTCTCTTCTTTCTCTTCTCTTGACCCTTACTACTACGACATTCTAGTAATTAGTAGGGAAATGTGGAGATAGTAATCAATAGTAGGATTGACATCCCCAAGGAAAGGGAGGGGCGCACTGACATGGCAAGTCGCTCCACTATCAACACAATCATTATTCGGTCATGAAAAATCGAGACAGCAAAATCGGTACAGCCTATCATGTCGACAAAAGCACATAACGTCGGAAGTTCATCAGAAGTAAAAGCACATTGGTTAATCCTTTTGAAAAATTAATAGAAATAGTATTATAGGATGCATATCGCAAACATCGCATGCATATGATAGGCTCCTATCTCTCAGAAAAGAAGAGAAAGAAAAAATGACAATAAAAAGAATAATGCCTGCTAGGAGATTCTTAGTCAAAAGTTAGGGTAGCCTGCTAGATCGAAAACCCGCAAATGGCGGTCTAGGCAAAAGTTAGGGCATTCATAAAAAAGGAAAAAGCCCGCTAAGATATCCTAGGCAAAAATTAAGGCAGCCCGCTAGACCGAAAACCCCAAAAGGGCGGTCTAGGCAAAAGATAGGGCTAAACCAAAAAATGAACAAAAGAGAGGGGTCCTTCATCATAATCATAAAAAGTCCAGCAGAAGAATGGCAGTCACTTTTCCAGATGCATCAATAAAAAAGAATAGATTGCATTTAGGGCATCCACACATAAGTAGTCGCACAAAACGACTTTGTCAATGTCAAAAATAAAAGAAATAAAAATTACTTCAGACAAATAACAAAAAAACGAAAAAGCATTCATGCATATAAGGAGACTAGCTCCATGTTTTTGATTGAAAACAGGATCACTGAGACTGAGTCTCCAAATAATGCCCTCAAGAAAATGGGGAGCAAGTCGTCAATCAAGCGACTCAGCAGAATAAAAGCTTCTGAAAATCAAGAGCTCTAGCTACCATCCTTCTACCCAGAAAAGAAGGCACAAGAAAGTAATAAGCCTCCAAACATTGCTCTCCCTCAAGAAAGAAGAGCGAGTTGTCATAAGAAGCTTCCAGAAGCCAAAGCTCCAATCATCACCCAATAAAAGAGGGCACAATCATTAGACATCATAAAAGAAAAGCCGACGGAAAGGCTTAGTCATCCCCAAGAGGATCCCTTCCTACTACTCCGAAGGCAAAACAAAAACACTCCTCATGGCTCAGCATTACCATTACATGAGTCATCCAACACACTCACCCAAAGTCTCCTCCACACTCCCCAATTGAGAATAAAGACTTCAAGAGTCCATCATCATCAACAGTCAAAAGAGTCCAATCTCCATACCAACAAAGGCTCAACAAAAAAAAAAGGAAGAAAACCCTTGCATCCCCAGCGGATATCCAAAAGAAAGGGTCGCAACAGAGAAGGTTAAATAAAAATCCTCAAGTGGATCTCCTAAAAATTCTACAAAAAGAAATAAGAAATTTCCATCCTCCAGTGGAATAAGAGCTTCACGAGTATGGCTCGCATCAGCATCAACTAATTCCCTGGTGGATCACTAAAGAAATAAAATGTCCTCCTTAGTGGACCTCCCAAAAATAAGAGAAAAAGCCAGCGTAATAAAAGAGACTAAAAAGTAAAAAGGCTTACGCATTATCCACATAAAAAAGCCAGATTTCAAAATCGCGATAAAAAAGAGATAAATTGCGGAAAAAGGTGAAATAAAATGAAAATCCTTGCTCCCTAAGTGGGTCACCTCAGAAAAAGAAAAAATCAAAAACAAGGAATTGGAAATTCCATTCCTTCAACAGAATAAGAGCACCACAAAAGCCAGCTCGCTCCCACATCAATTAGGGAGCCAAGATTCCATTCCCCCAAAGGGGCTACCAAAATCTGACCCCCGGGAAGTCAACCAATTCCCCGGTGGATCAATAAAAAAGAAAGGTCATCCCCAGTGAGCCTACTGCAAAGGCAAAACTTCATCCTCAGAATGTCATTTGCCTATGCATAGGCAAGACCTGGCAAGCAAGAGCCAGCATCCCCATAAGTGAATATCAGCCTAGTCAGAGGCAAAACAAATGCAGCCAAAAGTCTTCACTTCCGATGAAGCATCTGCCTACTCAGAGGCATTACCAGAAACTCAATGAAGTATCTGCCTGCTCAGAGGCACCATCAAAATCAACAACATTTTCAATGGATATCTGCCTACTTAAAGAGGCCTCACCAAGATCAACAAATCTCCAGAGGATTCCTGCCTACCTAAGAGGCACGCATCATCAAAATCCCCGACAACCGGCAAAGTCGGATGACAAAATACCAAATGATCAAAAATCCCCCAGCAATCAACAAGCTGGATAAACACCAACAAGATCCCCGGTGCAGACCGGACAACCATTCAAAGACAAACAAAGACAAGAAAGCAATCTCAACACACGGCGCATGGGCAACCTGAACAGTAAGCCGCCACTACCACCAGTCCTACGCAGTGGACTATACCAGCCAGATAGGGGGTTTATACCTATCAACCAGCACACAAGGAGTGCCTAACCGGCGCATGAGCCACCCGAGCAGTAAGCCGCCACTACCACTAGTCCTACGCAGCGGACTGTACCAGCCTGATAGGGGGTTTATACCTATCAACCTGCGCACGCGTTGCGCCCGATCTGCGCTCGAGCCGGATCGGTAAGTCGCATCACCACCCCGATGGGGGTTCATACCCATCCAGTCCCACACAACGGACTGTACCACCCCGATGGGGGGTTCATACCCATCCGAGTCCCACACAACGGACTCGCAATTACCGACCGATGGGGGTTCATACCCATCCGAGTCCCACACAACGGATCGCAACTACCAGCTCGATGGGGGGTTTATGCCCATCAACCGAAGGATCGACTACCGTCAGAAGGAGTATCTTGAGGTTTTACCACGTGTTAACCAAAGGGATCGGCTACGTCAGAAGTAGTATCCTGGAAGTGCACGAACACCGAAGTTTTCCCCAGAAGATCAACCGCCGCAAGACGGGACATCTGAAGGGTAACCGGGCAAGAGGGTCAACTCCTTTACCTTCCTGTCAATCTGTCTGGCACAACAAGCCAACAGCCGACTAGTCAGGTAAAGGGGGGGCAGCTGTAGACCCCAAATCTTGTCCGGCCTCCAAATAAAGAGTAGAAGACCTCCTATTCGAAGATGGACGAAGCCTAACAAGCCACTAGGAGAGACTATTAGGCCCCATACTAGGATAGGAGGGATTTTCTGCACAAAAAATAAGTTTTCTCGCCTTTTTGGGACGAGACCGTCGTCTCGAAATCGAGACCGCCGTCTCGCCTCACGCAAATGGCGAGACCGCCGTCTCACCAAACGAGATGGCGGTCTCGCCACCTGCGAATGACGAGACGGCGGCCTCGCCACTTGCGAATGACGAGACGGTGGTCTCGTTTGGCGAGACGGCGGTCTCGCCACTTTGGCAAGGACGAGATGGCGGTCTCGTTTTGCGAGACGGCGGTCTCGACCTTGTCAGACGAGAACGGCGGTCTCGCCACTATCAGGCGCGAAAACCTATAAATAGGGGCTCTCCCCCCCTCATTTCCACACACCACAGAGCTTGCTCTCCTCCTTCTCTCTAGGATTTCTCTCTCTAGAATCCCTCCGACGCATTTCCGGAGCTTCTGAGTGTCTTTAGAGTGAGTTTTCGAGCGTTTCGAGAGGTTTTCCAGCGCTTTAGAGTGAAGGGTTGCCAAAAAGCACCCATTTTCTTCAAAAGAAATAGAATAAAAGCTTGCTTCGGAGGTTTAAATTCTCCCTCTCTACTTTTACTGCTTTAATTTTCAAATTATGCAATAGATTAGGGCCATGTAGTCATAGTTTTAAATTCCGCAAAATAAAAGGGCAAAAGCGTAATTTTCACCGGTTTAAATATTTTTAAATAGCTGGCCTGTCATAGGGAACCCGAAAGGGGCGTCGTAAAGGGACTAATACTCCCTTTACACGTAACTAACTCCCTCACCCAACTCTGGTTCTAATGACCAAAGTTGGTTTTCGAAAACCAACGCCTTTTAAAAACCCCTTTTTCGATGTTTCCGCTAAAAACATCGGTGGCGACTCTGCAGAACCCCTCAAAATTAGTCCTTGGGTTAGCCCGGTTATTGGACAACCCAAGGACGCCCTTTCGAAAACCTTGCTCCTAGGTTAGCCCGGTTATCGGACAACCTAAAGGCGTTGTATCCACCCATAAGAAACGCGAAAAACAAAAAGGGTCGAAACCATCGCGTCGCTCCGACCGCCTCTCTTTTTGACGGCGGCGACAAAGGCTATGCAATAAATTGGTGGAACCAAATCACCATTGATATAGCAAGGAGAAGGAGAATGCTTATTTCTACATGGGGAGAGTTGAAGGAGGCTATGAGAGAAAGATTTGTGCCACCCTACTACAAGAAGGACTTGTTCCACAAATTACAAAGACTCACCCAAGGTAATAAGAGTGTAGAGGAGTACGTCCAAGAGATGGAGGTTACCTTGATGAAGGCGGAGGTAGAGGAAGCACCCATGGCCACCATGGCAAGATTCTTGAATGGGTTGAATAGGGAGATTCAAGATGTGGTGGAGATGCATCACTACAATACCTTGGAAGATCTCATTCATCAAGCTACTAAGGTAGAACAACAACTCAAAAGGAGGAGCTCCTACAAGAAAACAGCTCATGCTTCAACCTCTTGGAGGGATAAGGAGAAATTCAAGAAGGAAGGGTCTACGTCCTCCAAGCCTAAGGAGAAGGAGTCTCTAAATGGTAAAACTAATTCTCAACCTACTTCCACTTCACACACTAGTTCTATTAAATGTTTTAAGTGTTTAGGAAAGGGGCATATTGCATCAAAATGTCCCAATAGGAGAACCATGGTGTTGATGGATAGTGGAGAGACAATTAGTGAGTCATCCTCTAGTGAAGAGCATTCATATAGTGAGAAAGAGGAAGAGTGTGAGGTACCACCAGTGGAGGGAGATCTCTTGATGGTGAGGAGGTTGATGGGCAGCATGAATAGAGAGGAGGATGAGACCCAAAGGAGAAATATTTTCCATTCTAGATGCTTAGTTGGGGGGAAGGTGTGCTCACTCATCATTGATGGGGGTAGTTGCACAAATATGGCGAGTAAGAGGCTAGTGGAGAAGTTAGGATTGGAAACCACTATACACCCTAGTCCTTATTCTTTGTAGTGGTTGAGTGAGGATGGAGAGTTGGTGGTGGATAAGCAAGTGGTGATAGCTTTTTCTATAGGGAAATATATAGATGAGATTGTGTGTGATGTGGTCCCTATGGAAGATAGTCACATGTTGTTAGGAAGACCATGGCAGTATGATAGGAGGGTTAGTCATGATGGTCTTACTAACAAGTATTCTTTTGTGTATGAAGGGCAAAAGGTGTCCTTAACACCTTTATCACCTAGTGAGGTATGTAAAGACCAAATAAACATGAGGTTAAAAAGAGAACAAGAGAGAAAAACCAAGAAAGAGGCAAGAAAAAGGAGAAGAGAGCTGAAAAATCCAAGAGTGGGAAAAGCCTATTCTTGAGAGAAAAAGATATTAGAAGAGTGGTGGTTGCAAAGAAACCTTTGTATTTACTAATGCCTAATAATATTTGTTTGTCTTCTTTAGAAGTTGATTTGCCTTTAGGTGTGGAGCAATTAGTCAAGGAGCATGAGGATGTTTTTCCTCAAGACATTCCTCATGGCCTACCACGAAAGAGAGGAATTGAGCACAACATGGATCTAATTCCGGGAGCTTCCCTTCCTAATAGGCCAGCCTATAGGAGCAACCTGGAGGAGACCAAAGAGATCCAGAGGCAAGTGGAGACCTTAATGGAGAAGGGATGGGTGCGAGAGAACTTGAGTCCGTGTGCTATGTCGGTCATCTTGGTCCCAAAGAAGGATGGAACATGGAGGATGTGCACCAACTGTCGGGCCATCAACAACATCACCATAAGGTACCGACATCCAATCCCTAGACTTAATGAATTGCTTGATGAGATGCATGGTGCATGTTATTTTTCCAAAATTGATTTGAAAAGTGGTTATCACCAAATTAGGGTGCGGGAAGGGGATGAATGGAAAACTACATTCAAAACCAAATTTGGGTTGTATGAATGGTTGGTGATGCCTTTTGGGTTAACCAATGCACCGAGCACCTTTATGAGATTAATGAATCATGTGTTGAGGCAATTTATTGGTAATTTTGTTGTGTATTTTGATGATATATTGATTTATAGCTTGACACTTGATGCACACAAGAGGCACTTGAGAGAAGTGTTAAATGTTTTGAGAAAGGAAAAACTATATGCTAATAGGTGTAAACCCCTAATTTTGTCCGGCCTCTCAATAAAGGCCAAGAAGACTTCCTATTTGAAGATAAAGTTTCGGTGGACGTCTATCGGCATCAATCAACTTCCGAATAAAGAAAGGAAAGCTTCCCGGGAGTCCCAGAACACAAAATCTGGCCAAAACAGTCGAGATGGTCATCCTAGAAGTCGGGATGGCCGTCCCAGATAGCCCAGACGGCCGTCCCACATGCCAGACGGTCGTCTCAGCCAATTTTGATGCTTGGGACGGTCGTCCCGACCTCCCCAGATGCTCATCCCTGTTTTCTGCACCCCAAACGGCCGTCCCGAGCTGCCAGGCTGCGAAAACTATAAATAGGAAGCTCATTTGAGCATTTTTCTCACTCCAAACACTTGTCTTCTCTCCCTCCTTCGAATGAACTCTCCGATTGCCTAAAAAAGGTAACAATCGGTTAAGGAATATTATTCCAGCATTCGATTCTTCTTAGAATTATAGTAGAGTCTGTCCTATAATTGGGAAGGAGAGTCTTTGTAGAGAGGGGGATTGCCAAAACGCATCCTCATAGTTAAAGATTTGCAATACAAAGCTTGTTACGGAGGTTCTTTTCACTTCTCTTCTCTTCTCTTTTATTGCTTTATTTATTGCTTTATGTATGCAATAGAAAATAAAATCATGTTGATAGCCATTTTTAAATACTGTATAAATAAAATAGGGTAATAGCGTAATTTCTCATAATCTTTGCTTAATGAATTAATCCGTCATAGGGAACACGAAAGGGGCGTCATGGGGGTGTTAACACCTTCCCCACACGTAACTAACTCCCTTACCCAACTCTGGTTATAATGGCCAAGTTTGGTTTTTATTAAAATCAACGCCTTTTTATCCTTTTCCAATGTTTATGGTCAAAACATTGGTGACGACTCCATAAGAACCCTTTTTGCGAAAACCTTGCTTTTATTAGAGGATAGTTCAGTTGTTGAGCACCTCGGAAGCAATGAACACATTTTAACATAAAACGCGAGTCTAAACCATCTTTTCGCAACCGCTCGCATAAACATTCGAAATGTCCCTAGACGTCAGAACGGACGGCGGCGACAAATGACGACTCCACTGGGGAAGCTAGAGAGTTGATCCCATTTAGTGACGAATAAATTCAAACTAAGTAAAGATTTGAAATTACGCCTTTACCCTCCTTTGTATGTTTTATTGTATGGCTTTAATAACTGTTGTATGATTATTTTCTGCAAATTGTCTGAAATATAAACTGTACACAAAAACCCTTGCACACTACAATCCCTCTATACCCGGGGGCAAGAGTGAATACCTATAGGGAGTGGGTGGCAGATACGACCGGCTTGTTGGCACACGGGGCTACAACTGTTGTCGGAAAACCACCAACTCAAGGTGATAACTCTCTTCTTTTGGTCTAAGGATGTCGACACGGAGTTCCGTGCATGACCCAATGACTGAGAGATTGAGAGGTCCCTATAATGAGGGCACCTTGGGGACCTTTGGCCTTGGTGAGAACAGTTTAGAACCACCTAAACCAAGCACCTTTCTGCAGGAAAACCCTACCTTGAAATCGGACAACCCAGTCAAAAGTTATCCCACTTTCAATATTTGTCGTCATAAAAAGTATTTTTGTAGTGCATGCATAAACACATTCATTATAGGATGCATTAGATATCTTTAGATAATAGCAAAAGAGACCCAAGTGCGTTTATAACCTTCCTAGAAGAGATAAGTGCGCTAAGGTATGATGGTAACCTTTTGAAAAAAGGGAACCATCACCCAAGGTGTGTATGGTACTCCCTAAAGCATAAGCTT
Source organism: Sphenostylis stenocarpa (assembly GCA_963425845.1). Classification (NCBI taxonomy): domain Eukaryota; kingdom Viridiplantae; phylum Streptophyta; class Magnoliopsida; order Fabales; family Fabaceae; genus Sphenostylis; species Sphenostylis stenocarpa. The sequence goes on from OY731401.1 coordinate 47,025,538, forward strand.
TTAGGGAAACACTAAAGCTATGGTCTAAGGCATATCTATCCCACACTGATCATTCATAATAAAAAAAAAACAATAATAAAAATCTTTAAATCATTTAGAAAGTGGCTGGACTTCTACCTATTCTCACTCGCGCTCAAAAAGCCAAGAAGATGGAGCAATTAGAGGAGCAGAACTGTATGCTCACCGCTGAGCTTAATGTCATAAAGGAACAAATAGCGCAGTTGACGGAGCTAATGTATCAGCAATGCTTCCACAATACGGTCTCTGAGCAACGAATTTCTGCCCTAGAAGAGAAATTAAGGGCATTAGAGGGATACAACTTTGATGTAAAGGAGGTAACCGATGTCAAGAATACTCGATTCCCTCCCAAGTTTAAGAAATCCCACGCATCATTCAAGAAGTCCTTTGGCAAGAAGAAAGAGGGGAGCGTAAATGCCATCAACCTCACTACCCCTTCTTCCTTTTCACAACCATCTAGGCAGTCACGCAGACAAGAGAAGAAATTCACTTCCATTCCAACCTCCTATGGAAGTCTGTTGCCAGAATTGATAAAGAACCATCTCCTAGCATTTGTCCCTCCAAAGAAGATGGATCCACCCTACCCAGAATGGTACAAACCTAATGAGAACTGTGATTACCATTCAGGCGCTCCTGGGCATTCTGTGGAGAATTGCATGGCCTTGAAGTATAAGGTCCAAGAATTATTGAATGCCGGGTGGATTACTTTCAATGCTCCCGACCCTTAGGTGGACAACACGCCTCTGTCTCAACCAGAATGACGGGGAAGACCAGTTGATTAGGGCTCCTCATAAAAAAATATAAATAAATAAAAAGTATAAATAAATAAATAAAAATATTAAAAAAGCTTCTGATGCATCTCTCGTGGTCTCTGCCCATGGCCGCGAGATCTTTTGATTAAAGGGGCTCTGTATATATTTCTCCTTTCATCAATACAACGAGGCATTTTTCATAATATTCATATTCTTCTCATTCTTTTCTCTCTCTATCACTCCAAAATAATTAAATAAAATATAAACCCAAATAAGGACCATATAAACAGTTATGTCTGTGATTGAAAACTCTCTGCGGGATCTGAAAGTCGAAGGTGAATGGATTGAGTCAGACAGTGAGGAGGGGACCATTTCCCCGGACATGCAAAGACTGTTGGAAAAAGAAGCTCAACTGATACAGCCCCATGAGAAAAAACTTAGGCCATCGATTTGGGACAAAGAGATAATAAGAAAGAAGTAAATATCAGTACCCAAATTGATAATGAAAGGGAATGGGCAATAACACCTTTGCGTTTATTCATACTTCGTCCTTTCCCTTATTCATCGGATAAAACTGTACCGTGAAGATACATAAAAGAATCGTCTGTCAATGAAGATATTTCTAATATAGCCGGCATTGAGGGTACGATGAGAAGCGAAAGAATTTATTCCCCCAAGGAGCTACAAGATAATGCTCCTAAAAACAAAGGAAAAAATAAAGAAACTGAAGAGGAAAAAAGAATCCAAGGGGAAGATTAAGTAGACCTTGGATTCACGATGCTAGGGCAGTTTCTTCAACGCTCCACCAAAAATCAAATTCGTGGTAGGCGACAAGATGATCATGGTTCAAGCTAAAGACTACATTCGAATCAGCGAACCGTCCACCACCCCTTAAATGGATGCGGTTGAATAGGACATTTGAAAATATGGAAAGACTTCCTAGTAATATGAAAGTGGCCATATAATGAAGAGATATGGATACATCCCAGTACAAGGGCTTGGAAAGGATGCTCAAGGAATAAGAGAGCCACCAGATTTTAAGGATAATCCTTTAAAGTACGACCTTACAAAAGATCAAGTCGTACAAAGAAAAGAGAAGTATCCCCTCCATACCTTAAAGACGATCTTCCGAAAAAGAGGGATATTAGCATCAAGGGTAGCGTTAGTCATTAGATGTCCTTCTTCCGATTTTAAGGGATGTAAACCCAATGACTATTAGAGATCACTCCTCGGGATGTGCCCGACCCCCGAGCATCTTTAGGGCACGTATTTCCCTTTGAATTACAAAAGAATTCTATTCTTACTATCTGCTTCTTTTCTTGCTAATTATGTCTATACCCCATTAAATAACCATGTTTAGACAAACGTTTTAAAATGCGTCAAAATAATCAAAGCGCTATAAACAAAATAAAGTCTGCTAGGTATCCCAAAAATGAAAAAGGGGAACCTAGACAAAAGTTAGGACATAACACAATATCCTAGGCTAAAAACCCAAAAGGGTGGACTAGGAAAGTTAATCAGTCACAAATAGGCGCCAGAGTATTCATTTGAAGACGCCACCTCATAAAAACAAAAAGTTTGTTTGAACTAGCCTAAACACTGACCAACCTTGGCTAGCCATTCTTACAGAAACTATTATGTCATAAAAAATCTCACTAAAACATAAGCCTTTGCAATAAATCCCTTCTTTCTCTTCTCTTGACCATCCACAAAGCATTCAAGTAATTGACTGAGAAATGTGGAAATATAGTGATCAATAGGAGGATTGAAATCCCTAAGGAAAGGAAGAGGGGCATTGATATGGCAGTTGCTCTACATTCAAAATGATTACTCTTCGGTTATAGCAAAGATCCGATATGGGAAATCAGTACAGCTAATCATGTTGACAAAAGCACAGGATGATGGAAGCAAAAATAATAGAAGTCGAACGGGTTCAAAGCCGATATGACCAATTAAACCTTATGGAAGAAAAACGGCTGAATGTTATATGTCGTGAGCAAGCCTATCAAAGGAAAATAAAAAAGGCTTACGAAAAAAGGTCAATCCTCATATTTACCATAAGAGGAATTTAATGGTAAATAATGTGCTTCTGGCCCAGAAGAATAAAATTGGAAAATGGGTGACAAATTATGAAGGACCCTTTGTGGTCAAATGAGCTTTCTTGGGATGAGCTCTTATTCTCGCCGATATAGATGGAAAGGAACTTCGACACCTAATCAATTCTGATGCAGTGAAGAAGTATTATGCTTGAAGACATTGCTCAAGATCCGTTAGGAATGAAAACCTACAAAGGACATCCCTGGGCAAAAGATAGGGTCTATATCCCTCGCTAGGATACGTCCTAGGCAAAAAGTAGAGGTAAAAAATAAAAATTAAGAGCAATGGTTACCTCAGTCGAAAACTGAAAGGTGGCTAAGGTAACATTCTTCCAAAAGCAAGCAGTCTGCATAGTCTTCACTCTGAGCTCAAGCATCTCAACTGAAGCAATTAGGAGAACCAGGGGGCAGATATCATAGACATAACTGTTTAAGCTTATACAGTATGGCCAACCCTAACCAGCCATTCTTCTAAATACCCTTGAAATCCTTCTATAAAAGAAATAAACTTTTGCTCATTTATCAATAAAAGTCCCTTTCATTTCCTTTCTCTTGACCAAATATTATGGAAATGCCTCTTTATTGATAAATCATAAATATACGCAAAGACCTTTAATCAAATATCAAGCATGCATCTAAAAAAGAGGAAGCATAAAAAAATAATAATAAAAGAATAAATGTCTGCTAGGATATTCTTAGGTAAAAATTAGGGTAGCCTGCTAGATTGGAAATCCCAAAAGAACGATCTAGGTAAAAGATAAGGCAAAAGCCCCCTAAGATATTCTAGGCAAAAACTAAGGCAGACCGCTAGATTGAAAACCCGTAAAGGGCGGTCTAGGCAAAAGATAGGGCTAAAACCAAAAGATGAATAAAAGAGGAGCTCATCATCATGGTCATAAATGAGGAGTCCATCGGCATATTCATGAGAAGCCAACGGAAGAAGGCCAGTCACTTTCTAAATGCATCAAAAATAAATAAACAAATAGATTGCATCTAGAACATCCACAGACAAAGTAGTTGCACAAAACGACTTTGTCAAAATCAAGAAAAAATAATTTTCTTTAAATAAGAATAATAAACATGCATATAAGGAGGCTAGTCTCCATACTTGTGATTGAAAATAGGAGGCGCTAGAATTCAGTCTCCATATGAAAATCAAAATCGTGAAAGGCGAAATCAAAACCATTCCAGCAGAATAAAGAGCTTCAAAGAAACTAGCTCAAACCTTCTACCCCAATAAACAAGGGTAAACCGGAAAAGGCCAATGGAAAGGCTCGATCATCCCTAAGCGGATCCTTGCCTACTCCAAAGACAAAACAAAAAATTACTTCATGACTCAGCATCACCACATGAGTCGTCAAAGAGTCATTTGAAGCTTCAATCAACATCCTTTCATCCAAGAAAAAGGAAGTCGTCAACATGAAAAAGCCAACAGGAAAGGCTTGATCATCCCTAAGCGGATCCTTGCCTACTTCAGAGGCAAAACAAAAAGATTATCTCGCGACTCAGCTTCATCACCACATGAGTCATCAAGCAAACTCATCCACAATCTCCGCCACTTCCCCAAAAGGAGAATAAGGACTACACAAAGATCAACCAAAGAAGATATAGAGTCTAGATCTCCATATCTTCAGGGGTTCAACAAAAAAAGAAAGAAAAGAAAAATCTTTCATTCCCCAATAGAGGCCACAACAGAAAAAGGTCGAATAAAAATCCCCAAGTACAGCATCTCAGAAAAATCTACAAAATGGGAAAAACAAGAAAATTCCCATCCTCCAGTTCAATAAAGAACTTCACAAAGCCAGGAGCCAAGACTCCGTTATAAAAATCAAATCAAAGTTGGATCCCCAGAAAGCCAACGAAAAAAGAAATAAGAAAAAGAAGAAAATCTCTTCATCCCCAGCAGATAATAAAAAGCCTGCGTGCATAAAATAAATAAAAAGGCGCACGCATTCAAGAAAGCCAAATATCAAAATCACGGAAAAAAATAAAATCGCGAGAAAAAGGTAAAAACCCATTCTCCAGCAGAATAAGAGCATAGGCAAAGCCAGCTCAAAATAGCAGCATCCAACAAGGAGCCAAAAACTCCATTCCTCCCTAGGGGGCAAGTCAAAATAGATCTCCGGGAAAACAATCAAATCCCCGATGGATCATCAAAAAGAAAAAACTATCCCCAGCGAGCCTATCAGCAAAGGCAAAACTACAAATCCATATCCTTAGGGAGTTAATTGCCTATAACGACCAATATGGATATCCCCCAGTGGAATGCAAAGCCTTCACTTCCAATGAAACCTCTGCCTACTCAAGAGGCAAGCAAAGAGCCAATATCCCCAAGAAACGGGAAATCAACCTATGCAAGAGGCAATGCAAGCCCAAAGCATAAAGTCTTCACCACTATTGAAGCATCCGCCTAATCAAGAGGCACAAAGCCCGAAACCACAAATCCCTAGGGGATTCCGACCTAAATAAGAGGCAACTAACAAATCATCCCCGACAATCAACATGACAGATGGCTAAACAGAAAAGCCAAAAACAAAGAATCCCCGGCAAGACCGGATGGCTAAACAGAAAAGCCAAAAACAAAATCCTCGGCAAAGTCGGATGGCTAAACAGAAAAGCCAAAAACAAAATCCCCGGCAAAACCGGATGACTAAAACAGAAAAGTCAAAAAGAAAAACCAATCACTCTCCAAGGAATGGGCGCATGATCAGAAACAGTAAGCCGCCAACACATCTCCAAAACCAGATGAGGGTTTGTACTCATCAACCATAGGATGGACTACCAAAAAGAACATCCTGAGAGCCTTGCATAACAGGGCTCGTTAAAGAACCTTGCAGAATGGGGTTCATACCAGGTGGGGGTAGGTACCCACAAGAGCCATGCAGAACGGGGTTCGTACCAGGTGGGGGTAGGTACCCACCAGAGCCTTCCAGAACGGGGTTCATATCAAGTGGGGGTAGGTACCCATCAGAGCCTTGCAGAACAGGGTTCGTACCAGGTAGGGGTAGGTACCCATTAGAGCCTTACAGAACGGGGTTCGTACCAGGTGGGGGTAGGTACCCATCAGAGCCTTGCAGAACAGGGTTCGTACCAGGTGGGGGTAGGTACCCATCAGAGCCTTGCAGAACGGGGTTTGTACCAGGTGGGGGTAGGTACCCATCAGAGCCTTGCACAACGGGGTTCGTACCAGGTGGCGGCAGGTACCCATCATAGCCTTGTAGAACGGGGTTCGTACCAGGTGGGGGCAGGTACCCACCAGAGCCTTATAAAATAAGGTTTGTACCGGATGAGGGTAAGTACTCATCAGAATCTAGCAAAATGCAGATTCGTACCAGGTGGGGGTAGGTACCCACCAAAGCCTTATAAAATAAGGTTTGTACCGGATGAGGGTAGGTACTCATCAGAATCTAGCAAAATGCAGATTCGTACCAGGTGGGAGTAGGTACCCACCAGAGCCTTATAAAATAAGGTTTGTACCGGATGAGGGTAAGTACTCATCATAATCTAGCAAAATGCAGATTCGTACCAGGTGGGGGTAGGTACCCACCAGAGCTTTATAAAATAAGGTTTGTACCAGATGAGGGTAAGTACTCATCAGAATCTAGCAAAATGCAGATTCGTACCAGGTGGAGGTAGATACTCACCAGAGCCTTACAAAGTGGGTTGCAGAAACCTTACTTTTATTAGAGGATAGTTCAGTTGTTGAGCACCTCGAAAGTAAGTACCCACAAGAACCTTACAGAACGGGGTTCATACCAGGTGGGGGTAGGTACCCACAAGAGTTTAGCAAAATGCGGACTCATACCAGGTGAGGGTAGGTACTCACCAGAGCCTTGTAGAACAGGGTTCGTACCAGGTGGGGGTAGGTACCCACAAGAGCCTTATAGAATAGGGTTCGTACCAGATGAGGGTAGGTACTCATCAGAATTTAGCGAAATGCAGACTCATACCTGGTGAGGGTAAGTACTCACCAGAGCCTTATAAAAGAAGGCTCAAACCAGATAGGGGTTGGTACCTATCAAAAGTATTTATCATCTGGAGGATCAGCAAACTTCAGCAAAGGAGCATCTGAAGGATGACCGGGCAAAAAGGGTTAACTCCTTCACCTACCAACTAACTTTGTGGGCACATTAGGCCAACAATTAGTCAGGCAAGTGAAGGGGGGGCAGCTGTAGACCCCTAATTTTGCCCGGCCTCTCAATGAAGGCCAAGAAGACTTCCTATCTGAAGATAAAGCTTCGGTGGACGTCTATCGGCATCAATTAACTTCCGAATAAAGAAAGGAAAGCTTCCTGGGAGTCCTAGAACACAAAATCTGGCCAAAACAATCGAGATGGTCTTCCCAGAAGTCGGGATGGCCATCCCAGATAGCCCAGACGGCCGTCTCAGCCAGTTTTGATGCTTGGGACGGCCGTCCTGGCCTCCCCAAACGCTCATCCCTATTTTCTGCACCTCAGACGGTCGTCCCGAGCTGCCAGGCTACGAAAACTATAAATAGGAAGCTCATTTGAGCATTTTTCACACTCCAGACACTTGTCTTCTCTCCCTCCTTCGAATGAACTCTCCGATTGCCTAAAAAAGGTAACAATCGGTTAAGCAATATTATTCCAGCATTCGATTCTTCTTAGAATTACAGTACATTCTGTCCTGTAATTGGGAAGGAGAGTCTTTGTAGAGCGGGGAATTGCCAAAACGCATCCTCATAGTTAAAGATTTGCAATACAAAGCTTGCTACGGAGGTTCTTTTCACTTCTCTTCTCTTTTATTGCTTTATTTATTGCTTTATGTATACAATAGAAAATAAAATCATGTAGATAGTCATTTTTAAATACTGTATAAATAAAATAGGCTAATAGCGTAATTTCTCATAATCTTTGCTTAATGAATTAATCCGTCATAAGGAACCCGAAAGGGGCGTCGTGGGGGTGTTAACACCTTCCCCACACGTAACTAACTCCCTTACCCAACTCTGGTTATAATGACCAAGTTTGGTTTTTATTAAAATCAACACCTTTTTATCCTTTTCCAATGTTTATGGTCAAAACATTGGTGGCGACTCCATAAGAACCCTCTTTGCGAAAACCTTGCTTTTATTAGAGGATAGTTCAGTTATTGAGCACCTCGGAAGCAATGAACACATTTTAACATAAAACGCGAGTCTAAACCATCTTTTCGTGACCGCTCGCATAAACGTTTGAGATGTCCCTAGACGTCGGAATGGACGGCGGCGATAATAGGGACAAGTGCATTTTCTGTACCAATCAAATAGTGTTTCTAGGGTTTGTAGTGAGTGCCAAGGGAGTGCAAGTAGATGAAGAGAAAGTAAATGCCATAAAGGATTGGCCCACTCCTAAGAATGTTAGCGTGGTGAGGAGTTTTCATGGCTTGGCAAATTTCTATAGGAGGTTTGTCAAGGACTTTAGCACCATAGCTTCCCCATTGAATGAATTAGTGAAGAAAGATGTAGGTTATAGATGGGGTAAGGATCAGCAAGAGGCTTTTGATAGTCTTAAGTATAAACTCACACATGCACCTATCTTGTCTTTGCCAAACTTTGAGAAATCTTTCGAGATAGAGTGTGATGCTTCTAATGTGGGCATAGGGGTTGTACTTTTGCAAGAGGGTCACCCTATAGCATATTTTAGTGAAAAGTTGAAAGGGGCAGTGTGAAATTATTCCGCATATGACAAAGAGTTGTATGCCATAGTTAGAGCTTTGCAAACTTGGCAACATTACCTTCTACTTAAGGAGTTTGTAATCCATAGTGATCATGAATCCCTTAAGTACCTTAAGAGTCAAGGCAAGTTAAATAAGAGACATGCCAAATGGGTAGAATTTATTGAACAATTCCCTTATGTGATTAAGCATAAGCAAGGCAAAGCTAATGTTGTAGCCGATACCTTATCTAGGAGACATGCATTACTTTCTATGATGGAAACTAGTTTGCTTGGGTTTGAACATGTGAAGGAATTGTATGTTGATGACCTTGATTTTGGCAAAATTTTTGTGAATTGTGAGAAAGGAGCTTTTAATGAATTCTATAGGCAAGATGGTTTTTTGTTTAAAGGAACTAGATTGTGTGTGCCTAAGAGTTCGTTAAGAGAACTATTCATTAAGGAAGTTCATGAAGGGGGGTTAATGGGGCACTTTGGGGTGCAAAAGACTTTGGATGTGTTGAAAGTGCATTTTTATTGGCCCCGTATGAAACATGACGTGCATGCTTTTTGTGATAAATGTTTAACTTGTAAGCAAGCTAAATCAAAGTCCATACATCATGGTTTGTACACTCTGTTGCCTATCCCTAACTCACCTTGGATCGACATTTCTATGGATTTTGTGTTGGGTCTTCTGAGGTCCAAGGGAGGAAAAGATTCTATTTTTGTTGTGGTTGACAAGTTTTCCAAGATGGCACACTTTATTCCATGTCATAAGAGTGACGATGCAAGTCATGTGGCCAATTTGTTCTTCAAGAAAGTGGTGCATCTTCATGGCATTCCAAGGAGCATTGTGTCAGATCGTGATGTCAAGTTCGTGAGCCATTTTTGGAGGGTATTGTGGGGTAAGCTAGGAACCAAGCTACTTTTCTCTACAACTTGTCATCCGCAAATAGATGGCCAAACCGAACTGGTAAACCGAACTTTATCTCAACTCCTTAGATGCTTTGTTAGGAAAAATTTGAAAAGTTGGGTGGAGTGGATACCTCATGTGGAATTTGCTTATAATAGGGTAGTTCATTCTACTACTTGTATGTCCCCATTTGAGGTAGTCTATGGTTTCAATCCTTTAACTCGTCTAGATTTACTGTCTTTGCCTAATACTGATTCTATGACTAATAAAGATGGTCTTGTCAAAGCTTCTTTTGTCAGGAAATTACATTCGGAGGTGAGGGCCAACATTGAGAAGATGATGGAACAAGTGGCCAACAAATCCAATCAAGGAAGGAAGAAGATGAAGTTTGAACCGAGTGATTGGGTTTAGGTTCACTTGATGATGCGGACTTAAAGGCCCAAGCCCATAACGAGAAGGATCAAGACCAAGATCCAATCCAAGACTTAGGTGGACCTATGACAAGAGGCAAGCTCAGAAAAACACAAGAGGCATTGCAATACAAAGTGACCAATTTACTAAAGGCTCAACTATTAAAAGATCCAAACATGGAAGAGTCTAGACCTATCACATGCATAGAATGTTTGGAGAGCTAGGAGGCCCAACTAAAAGATTTAGTTTTTATTATTATTATTTTATTTGCTACAATGGGGATTTGAACCCAAGACCCAAAGTTTATAATGTCTTCACTGAACCATCTGAGCAACTTAACTTTGCTTGGGATATTAGGATTTTAATTTATCTTTATTTCCTGCAATGAGACAAACTCATAAACTTAAGTTGTATTAAACATTTCGAAATTCAGAAGGAACGTACGTAATATTCAGAATCACTTTGTGAGTTGTTGCTCTGCTAGGGTTCTTCCTTGCATCACTTGATCTTATCAAGAATTATTCGATTCTTGTGACGATCCTTCTTGGCTTATCAAATATTCTTATTTGTGGCGCCTACGATATCCTTTATTTTTTTCTGTTTTCTATTTCCAATCAAACCAACTCTTAAAACCTAACCCTAAATTGTTTCCCTTCTATTCGAGTGTCGTCATTTGGTATCAGAGCAAGGTTCAAAAGCGGGACTGTTCATCGCACTGTTCACAGGTACTGTTCATGGACACTATTCACGGTACTGTTCATTGTTACTGTTCACGGTATTGTTTATTTGTCACTATTCATGGTACTGTTCATGGTACTATTCATTTGTCACTGTTCATGTGTACTGTTCATTTGTCACTGTTCACGTGTACTGTTCAAAAAAAACTTGTTGTTTATGCAATTTTGATATTGAATTTTATTTATATATATATATATATATATATATATATATATCAAAGTTGTGTTTGAAATTAGTTTTCTGCAGAAAAGAACAAAAAAAAAAGAAAAGAATCAATAAAGGAAAAGAATAAAAAAAAAGAAAATAATCAAAAAAGGAAAATAATTAAAAGAAGAAAAGAATCAAAAAAGAAAAGAATCAAAAAAGGAAAAGAATCAAAAGAAGAAAAGAATCGAAAAAAAAAATATATATATATATATATATATATATATGTGGCAGTTGTTCTTCTTTTAAATTTCAGTGCGCATTAGCTGTTTGTTAAAATTCCTAAGTGTCAAACGTCTTTGTCTAATCTTTGTTTTCTCATACAGTTTAGATTTGTCTTGCTTGTTGTTAGTAGTAAAATTGTTCTTTGCTACTTGTCCTTTGTTGGTACTACAATTCTGTTTTATTCCTTGTGATTGCTACAGTTGAAAGTGATTCTTGAACTATAGATTGTTTGATTCTTGTAAGAACCATATGTCAGAGAACGAGTGGAAAAAGGCAAGAATGCATATTATACAAAAGCCAAATTAAGAGTAAACACGAGTGGTACATCTTTGAGTGCAAATACGTGAGAAGAGTGGTGAGGTCCTATTACTTCATTTGTTTGGTACTTTCTTTTCTTTTTTTACTTGAAAGATGGCAGGTACAGGTGGTGGTGGTATCCCTCCTCTAGGGGAAGACAATAGATTATTGATTGATGTCATTACAGCCCAAATGCAAAGAATGTTGACAGAACATACCGAGGAGTTGTATGGGAGAATTGAACAACTAGAAAATCAAGGAAATGATGATGATGGTGGAGGTAGAAGGAGGAGAAGGAGAAATAATGAAGGTGATGTTAGAGATAACAGAATTGAAGGAGTAAAGCTGAACATACCCTCTTTTCAAGGAAAGAGTGATCCAGAAGCATATTTGGAGTGGGAAATAAAAATTGAGCAACTGTTTGCATGCCATAATTACATAGAAGATAAAAAGATGAGGGTGGCAGCCATGGAATTCACTGATTATGCTCTCATTTGGTGGAACCAATTATAAAGGGAAAGGGTGAGATATGAAGAACCCTTGGTGGAAAGTTGGGAAGAAATGAAGAGGTTGATGAGAAGAAGATTTGTTCCTTCTCATTATCAAAGAGATCTTCACAACAAGCTCCAAAGACTCATACAAGGTAGTAGAGGTGTTGATGAATATTACAAAGAGATGGAGGTTTCCATGATTAGGGCTAATGTTATGGAGGCGCGGGAGGCTACTATGGCCCGATTCCTACATGGGCTAAATAGTGATATAAGGGATGTTGTGGAGCTGCAAAATTATGTTGAGTTGGAGGATTTAGTACATCAAGCTTCTAAGGTGGAACAACAATTGAAGAGTGTCGCCGCCGTCCCTTTCGACGTCCGGAGGACGTCTCGAACGTTTATGCGAGCGGTCGCGAAAAGATGGTTTAGACTCGCGTATTTGTTTTAAAATGTATAGGTTTTCGAAAAGGGGTTCTTATGGAGTCGCCACCAATATTTTGACCAGAAACATTGGAAAAGGAAAAAAGAAAGAAAGGCGTTGATTTTATAAGATAAACAACTTGGTCGTTATAACCAGAGTTGGGTAAGGGAGTTAGTTACGTGTGGGGAAGGTGTTAGCACCCCACAACGCCCCTTTCGGGTTCCCTATGACAGATCAATTCATTTAAAGAAAAGACTTCGAGAAATTACGCGATTACCCTATTTTATTACATAATATTGAAATGACTATCTACATAATTTTATATAAATAAAACTAAATAAAGTAATAAAAGAAATATTAAAATGGCTATCTACATGATTTTATTCTACATGACGTAATAAATAAAACAATAAATAAAGCAATAAAAGAGAAGGGAATTGAAAAGAACCTCCGTAGCAAGCTTTATATTGAGAATCTCGAGCTGTGAGGATGCGTTTTGGCAACCTCTCTCTCTATACAAGACTCTCCTTACCAATACAAGATCAACTCTCCTAAAAATTTAAAGAAGAATCAAATGCCGGAATATAATTCCTTAACCGATTGTTACCTATTTAAGGCAATCGGAAAGATCATTCGAGAGAGGGAGAGAAGTAGACAAGTGCTCTAAAGTGTTTTAGAGCTCTCTGAAGTGTCTGTGGTTGTGAAAAAGTTACAAATGAGCCTCCTATTTATAGTTTTCGCAGCTGGCGCACTTCGGGACCACCGTCTGGAGTGGGACGGCCGTCTGGACTGGGACGGCCGTCCCAAATGGCAAAATTACACAGGGCGAGACCACCAGGGGACCCGGGACGGCCGTCCCACTTAAACTGGGACTTGGGACGGCCGTCCCAACTTCGGGACGCGCGTCCCAACTGGCTGGGGCAGGTTGGGACGGCCGTCTCGACTTGTTCTGGCCAGTTTCGTGCGTTTCGGGACTCCGGGAAGCTTTCCTTGCCTGCTTTGGACGTCAGTTGATGCCGATATGTGTCTGTTGAAGCTTTATCTTCATATGGGAAGTCTCCTTAGCTCTTATTTGTAATGCTAGACGAGCTTTATCTTGTTACGGGTGATCTCCTTTATCTTTATTTGAGAGACCGGGCAAAATTAGGGGTCTACAGCTGCCCACCCTTCACCTGCCTAACTAATTCGTCGGTTTTAATATGCCGACAAAATTAGTTGGTAGGGGAAGGAGTTGACCCTTTTGCCCGGTTATCCTTCGGATGCTGTTTTGCTGAAGTTGTTGATCCTCTGGATGATGAATAGTTTTGATAGGTACCAACCCCTATCTGGTTTGATGAGAATGAACCCTCGTCGGGTAAGCCCCCCTCTCTAAGGCTTGATGAGTACACACCCCCATCTGGTTTTTGACGAGTACGAACCCCCGTCATGGTAGACCCCCTTCGTAAGGCTTGATGAGTACACACCCCCATCCGGTTTTTGACGAGTACGAACCCCCGTCATGGTAGACCCCCTTCGTAAGGCCCGATGAGTACACACCCCCATCTCGGTTTTTGACGAGTACGAACCCCTGTCATGGTAGACCCCTTCTGTAAGGCCCGATGAGTACACACCCCCATCCGGTTTTTGACGAGTACGAACCCCCTGTCATGGTAGACCCCCTTCTGTAAGGCCTGATGAGTACACACCCCCATCTGGTTTTTGACGAGTACAAACCCCCTGTCATGGTAGACCCCCTTCTGTAAGGCCTGATGAGTACACACCCCCATCTGGTTTTTGACGAGTACAAACCCCCTGTCATGGTAGACCCCCTTCTGTAAGGCCTGATGAGTACACACCCCCATCTGGTTTTTGACGAGTACAAACCCCCTGTCATGGTAGACCCCCTTCTGTAAGGCCTGATGAGTACACACCCCCATCCGGTTTTTGACGAGTACAAACCCCCTGTCATGGTAGACCCCCTTCGTAAGGCCTGATGAGTACACACCCCCATCTCGGTTTTTGACGAGTACAAACCCCCGTCATGGTAGACCCCCTTTCGTAAGGCCTGATGAGTACACACCCCCATCTCGGTTTTTGACGAGTACGAACCCCCTGTCATGGTAGACCCCCTTCTGTAAGGCCTGATGAGTACACACCCCCATCTGGTTTTTGACGAGTACGAACCCCCTGTCATGGTAGACCCCCTTCTGTAGGGCCCGATGAGTACACACCCCCATCCGGTTTTTGACGAGTACGAACCCCCTGTCATGATAGACCCCCTTCGTAAGGCCCGATGAGTACACACCCCCATCTCGGTTTTTGACGAGTACAAACCCCCTGTCATGGTAGACCCCTTCTGTAAGGCCCGATGAGTACACACCCCCATCCGGTTTTTGACGAGTACAAACCCCCGTCATGGGAGACCCCCTTCCGTAAGGCCCGATGAGTACACACCCCCATCCGGTTTTTGACGAGTACAAACCCCCTGTCATGGTAGACCCCTTCGTAAGGCCTGATGAGTACACACCCCCATCTGGTTTTTGACGAGTACTAACCCCCTGTCATGGTAGACCCCCTTCTGTCAGGCCTGATGAGTACACACCCCCATCCTGTTTTTGACGAGTACCAACCCCCTGTCATGGTAGACCCCCTTCTGTAAGGCCTGATGAGTACACACCCCCATCTGGTTTTTGACGAGTACAAACCCCCTGTCATGGTAGACCCCCTTTCTGTAAGGCCTGATGAGTACACACCCCCATCTGGTTTTTGAGTTTTACTATATAATGCTCTGGTGAGTACTTACCTTCACCCGGTATGAGTCTGCATTTTGGCTGACTCTGACGGGTACCTTCCTCCACCTGGTACGAGTCTGCATTTTGACAAATTCTTGTGGGTACCTACCCCCACCTGGTATGAGTCTGTATTTTGACCGACTCTGATGGGTACCTACCCCCACCTGGTATGAATCTGCATTTTGACAAATTCTTGTGGGTACCTACCCCCACCTGGTATGAGTCTGCATTTTGACCGACTCTTGGAATGCTCTTTTTGGAATATCTTTTTGATTGATGAGTACGAACCCTCATCCGGTTTCTGGCGACTTATTGTCTCTGATCATGCGCCTATTCCTTGAGGAATGATTGATTTTCTTTCTTTTTGACTTTTCTTTTTTATTTATCCGGTTTTACCGGGGATTCTTCGTTGGTTGCCTTTTAGGCAGGAATTTACTGGGGACTTTGATTGTGCCTCTTGTTTAGGCAATTGCTTCAGCAATGGTGAAGACTTTTATGCTTTTGGGCTTGTATTACCTCTCGCATAGGTTGATTTCCCATTTCTCTGGGATA
Organism: Sphenostylis stenocarpa; assembly: GCA_963425845.1. Taxonomy (NCBI): domain Eukaryota; kingdom Viridiplantae; phylum Streptophyta; class Magnoliopsida; order Fabales; family Fabaceae; genus Sphenostylis; species Sphenostylis stenocarpa. The sequence continues at coordinate 47,041,081 of OY731401.1, forward strand.
TTAGCTCTTTGCTTATTTTGAGCAAACAGAAGTTCTGTTGTAAGCTCACCGGTGAAAGTTTTTCTTTTGGATGATTCATTGAGAATTTGATTGTTCTGACTGAGATCTCTTTTGAATTGCCCCCTTAGAGGGAAAATGGAGTTTCTGACTCCTTATTGCTTGACCTGGCTTTTGTCTATGCTCTTATTTCTGCTGGGGAATGGGCTTACATGTGCGCCTTTTATGCATGTTAGATAGAAAGATATATATTTTTCTCTTTTCTTCGTAGTGATCCCTGGGGAATTTTATTGGCTTCCTGAGGATAGGGTGCTCTTCTTGGGGTTTTTCTTTCGGCTTTTTCATGCAGTGGCCTTTGTTAGAGGATGAAAGGCTTTTCTTTTCTTTCTTTTTGTTGCCCCCTAGTGATTTGGATGTTTTAATTCTGTTCTTTCTTCGATGGACTCTTGTGTAGTCCTTATTCTTCTTCGGGGAATGGAGTGGCGACTCTTGAATGAGTGTGCTTGATGACTCATGTGGTGATGAAGCTGAGTCGTGAGGTAATCTTTTTGTCTTGCCTCTGGAGTAAGCAAGGATCCGCTTGGGGATGATCAAGCCTTTCCGTTAGCTTTTTTTTTTCGATGTAGGAGGTTGAAGCTATTTTTCTTGAAGCTCTTTATTTTGTTGGCATAGCTTTGATTTCGCCTCTTTCTTTCGCGATTTCGATTTTTATATGGAGACCGGATTTTGGCGCCTCCTCTTTTTCAATCACAAGTGTGGAGACTAGACTCCTTATATACATCTTTATTTATTTGAAGAAAATTATTTTATTTTATTTTTTATTGATTTTGACAAAGTCGTACTATGCAACTACTTTGTGTGTGGATGTCCTAAATGCAATCTATTTGTTCATTTATTTTTGATGCATTTAGAAAGTGACTGGCCTTCTCCCGTTGGCTTTCTTATGAATAAGCTGATGGACTTCTTCTTTATGACTATGATGATGGGCTCATCTTTTATCCATCTCTTGGTTTTAGCCCTATCTTTTGCCTAGACTGCCCTTTACGGGTTTTCAATCTAGCGGGCTGCCTTAATTTTTACCTAAGAATATACTAGCGGGCATTTATTATTTTCTTTTTTGTTATGCTTCCCTTTTTTAGATGCATGCTTGATCTTTGATTAAAGGTCTTTGCGCATATTTATGATTTATCAATAAAGAGGCATTTCCATAATATTTGGTCAAGAGAAAGGAAATGAAAAGGAATTTTATTGATAAATGAGCAAAAAGTTTTATTTCTTTTATAGAAGGATTTCAAAAGGTATTTAGAAGAATGGGTGGTCAGGGTTGGCTATACTGTATAGGCTTAAACAGTCATGTCCGTGATATCTGCCCCCTGGTTCTCCTAATTGCTTTAGTTGAGATGCCCGAGCCCGGAGTGAAGACTATGCAGACGCTTGCTTCGGAAGAATGTTACTTTAGCCGCCTTTTCGGTTTTCGACTAAAGTAACCATTGCTCTTAGTTTCTCTTTTTTTATTATTTATTTACTTTTTTTTTTACCTCTTCTTTTTGCCTAGGACGTATCCTAGCGAGGAATATGGACCCTATCTTTTGCCCAAGAATGTCCTTTGCGGATTTTCATTCCTGACGGGTCTTGAGCAATGTCTTCAAGCATAATACTTCTTCACCGTACCGAAGTTGATTAGGTGTTGAAGTTCTTTTCCATCATATTAATGAGGATAGGAGCCCCTTCCGAGAAAGCTCATTTGACCACAAAGGGTCCTTCGTAGTTCAGTGCCCATTTTCCAATTTTATTGTTTTGGGCCGGAAGCAACTTATTTACCATTAAATCCTTCTTTTGGTAAATATGAGGGTTGACCTTTTTTGTAAGCCTTTTTATTTTCCTTTGATAAGCTTGTCCGTGACATATAACATTCAGCCGTTTTTCTTCCATAAGGTTTAACTGGTTATGTTGGCTTCGAACCTGGTCAGCCTCTGTTAATTTTGCTTCCATCATCATGTGCTTTTATCAACATGATTAGCTGTACTAATTTGCTGTCTTGGACTTTTGCTGTAACCGAAGAGTAATCATTTTGAATGTAGAGCAATTGTCATGTCAATGCCCCTCTTCCTTTCCTTAGGGATTTCAATCCTCCTATTGATCACTATATTTCCACATTTCCCAGTCAACTACTTGAATGCTTTGTGGTGAAGGGTCAAGAGAATAGAAGGAAAGGGATTTATTGCAAAGGCTTGTGTTTTAGAGGGATATTTTTGTAATAAAGGTTTTTGTAAGAATGGATAGCCAAGGTTGGTCAGTGTTTAGGCTAGTTCAAACAAACGTTTTGTTTTCATGAGGTGGCGTCTTCAACTGACTATTTGTGGCTGATTAGCTTTCCTAGTCTGCCATTTTGGGTTTTCAGCCTAGGATTTTGCCCTTTTATCTTTTTGTCTTGGCCTTTTGACCTTGACGGGCTTCTTTGAATAATAATTTCCTTTCTCAAACATTGTCGAAACACGATTTTTTTTTGTTCGTGTCTCTAGCTAATCAATCATGTTAACTTTGGCTTCATTTTGTCTATGACGTTTTGATTATTTTGACGCATTTTGGAACAAAACGTTTGTCTAAACATTGGTTATTTAATGGGGTATAGAAATGTCTAGCAAGAAGAGAAACACATAGTAAGAATAGCATTCTTTTGTAATTCAAAGGGAAATGTGTGCCCTAAAGATGCTCGGGGGCCGGGCGCACCCCGAGGAGTGATCTCTAATAGTCATTGGGTTTACGTCCCTTAAAATCAGAAGAAGGACATCTAATGACTAATGCTATCCTTGATGCTAATATCCCTTTTTTTGGAAGATCGTCTTTTTAAGGTACGGAGGGGAGACTTCTTTTTTCTTTGTACGACATGATCTTTTATAGGGTCGTACTTTAAAGGATTTTCCTTAAAATCTGGTGGCTCTCTTATTCCTTGAGCATCCTTTCCAAGCCCTTGTCTGGGCTGTATCCATATCTCTTCATTATATGGGCCACTTTTAAACTGCTAGGAAGTTTTTCCATATTTTCGAATGTCTTCTTCAGCCGCATCCATTTAAGGTGTGGTGGACGGCTTGCTGATTCGAATGTAGTCTTTAGCTTGAATCATGATCAACTTGTCGTCTGCCACGAATTTGATTTTTTGGTGGAGCGTTGAAGAAACTGCCTTAGCAATGTGAATCAAAGGTATACTTAATCTTCCCTTTGGATTCTTTTTCCTTTTCCTCTTCGGTTTCTTTATTTTTCCTTTGTTTTTAGGAGCATTATCTTGTAGCTCCTTGGGTGACTAAATTTTTTATCGTCCTGCCCCCAATGCCGGCTATATTGGAGATATCTTCATTGACGAACAATTCTTCTGTGTATATCCGTAGTACAGCTTTATCTGATGTATAAGCGCAAAGGCGTTATTGCCCCTTCCCTGACATTATCAATTTGGGTACCGACATTTACTTCTTTCTTATTGTCTCCTTGTCCCAAATTGAAGGCCTTAGTTTTTTTTTTTTCTTTATGGGGCTGCATCGATTGAGCTTATTTTTCCAACAGTCTTTGCATGTCCGGGGAAATGATCCCCTCCTCGCCGTCTGACTCAATCCATTCGTCTTCAGCTTTCAGGTCTTCCAAGGAGTTTTCAATCACAGACATGACTGTATGGGTTATGCTTTGTTTTAGATTTCTTTATGAGATGTATGAGAGAGAAAAGAATGAAAGAGAATATGGATATTAAAAAAATGCCTTATTGTATTGATAGAAGAAAATATTTACAAAGCCCTTATTAACCAAAAATCTCGTGATCATGGGCAAGGATCACAAGAAATATATCGGAAGCTTTTATTATTTCTTTATGTTTATTGCAAAAGATGGTAAAAAATGATGAGCCCTAATCTGCTGGTTTCCCTTATCCCGTCTTTTACTCGGGCTTTAATAATGGCTGGTCGTCCACCTTTGGAGTAGATGCGTCAAAGGTAATCCATCCTGCCTCTATTAAATCTTGGACCTTATGCTTTAAGGCCATGCAGTTATCTACAGAATGTCCTGGCGCGTCCGAATGATAATTACATTTTTCATTTGGCTTATACCATTCTGGATAGGGTGGCTCCATCTTCTTGGGAGGGACTCGCACAAGGAGTTTAGCATCCAACAATTTTATCAGCAGACTTCCGTAGGAGGTAGGTATTGGTGTAAATTTTCTTTCCTGTTTGCGTGATTTGCTCTGCTGCGAGGAGGAGGGAGTAGTAGTAATGTTGATTGCGTTCACGGTTCCTTCCTTCTTCTTTCCAAAACCCTTCTTAAAGTTAGGAATGGAAGAATCAATAGAGGTGTACTGTGCGATTCTCCCATTTTTCAGACCTTGCTCTACTCTTTCTCCTATAATGACTATATCCGCAAAGAGTGTTGATGTATTCCCTATCATTTTGTCATAATAGGGACCAGTCAGAGAATTGATGAACATGGATGTAGTTTCCTTGTCGGATAGAGGAGGTTCCACTTGTGCTGCCAATTCCCTCCATCTTTGGGCATATGCTTTGAAGGATTCTTCGTTTTTCTTGCTTAATAATTGTAGATCTGCTCTTTCAGGGGTCAGATCAATATTGTATTTATAACGACGAAGAAATGCATCTGCCAGATGTCTCCAGGTTTGGATTTGCCCTCCTTCTAGTTGCATATACCAGTTTAAAGCTGCTTCAGCCAGGCTCTCCTGAAAGCAGTGGATCAGGAGTTTTTGATTATCAGCATGTGCAGCCATCTTACGACAGTACATTGTGAGATGGCTTCTAGGACAGGTCGTTCCCATGTATTTTGGGAAATCCGGAGTTTTGAACTTGTTAGGGAATTGGATATTTTTGACAAGACACATATCTGCTGCCTCTTTTATATCAAAGTTATGACCTTCCATGGCTCTCAGCCTCTCTTCCAGAGCGGTGATTTGTTGTTTTGATACTTCAGGAGTATGAATATGTACTGTTCTTGTGTCAGATTGATCGTGTTCATTTTGAGGTTCCTCTTCTTCTTCCTGGTGAGAAGCTTGTCCATTCTGAGGACCCTCTTGATGAAGATTCTGTTGATGCATCATTTCTAACATTTGAGCCATTTGTTCTTTCAGCGTAGTAAGCTCAGCGGTGAGCTTTCGATTTTGTTCTTCTAGTTGTTCCATCTTCTTAGCCTTTTGAGCACGAGTGAGGACGGGCGGAAGACCAGCCACTTTCTAAATGATTTTAATGATTCTTATTATAACTTCTTATTTTAAATGATTAGTGTGGAATAAATATGCCCTAGGATGAATGTGTTTATGTATGAGAGATTTTATTTATGATGATGTTTATGCATGCTTTTCTTAATGCATTGGTTTTCTCTCTTAGTTTTACCACTTATTGAATGATGTGGTATGAATGATACGACTTTGCCAAGAATCTTTTTGAAAAGGTATTTTTATGGCTTTAACTTGTTTTTATATTTTTTATGACCCTTTATCTCTTCTGTCGGTTAGTATGGCTACTTAGCTTATAAAGAACCTGAAACCAGGCTAGCTTAACTGAAGACTGTCCGAGATAAAGGTTTTTATCTTTTCACTTTTTAAGGTTTTTCATTTTTTGTCTATTGTATGATTATCCTATGCTAATGCATCAATACAAATGCAGCAAACAAATGCACACGCAATTCATTCACCCACGAGTAGAGCCACGCTTATTAAATCACGAGGTAGAGTTTTCCTGCAGAAACGTGCTTGGTTTAGGTGGTTCTAACTGTTCTCGCCAGGCCAAAGGTCCCCAAGGTGCCCCCATTATAGGGACCTCTCAACTTTCAATCCTCAGGTCATGCACGGAACTCCGTGTCGACACCCTTAGACCAAAAGAAGAGAGTTATCACCTTGAGTTGGTGGTTTTCCGACAACGGTAGTAGCCCCGTGTGCCAACTAACCGATCGTATCTGCCACCCACTCCCTATAGGTATTCACTCTTGCCCCCGGGTATAGAGGGACTGTTGTGTGCAAGGGTTTTTGTGTGCAACTTATATTTCAAACAATTTGCAAAAATAATCATACAGCAGTTATTTAAAGCCATACAATAAAAACATACAGAAGGGTAAAGGCGTAATTTCAAATCTTTACTTAGTTTGAATTTATCTATCACTAAATGGGATCAACTCTCTAGCTTCCCCAGTGGAGTCGCCATCTGTCGCCGCCGTCCCTTTCGACGTCCGGAGGACGTCTCGAACGTTTATACGAGCGGTCGCGAAAAGATGGTTTAGACTCGCGTATTTGTTTTAAAATGTATAGGTTTTCGAAAAGGGGTTCTTATGGAGTCGCCACCAATATTTTGACCAGAAACATTGGAAAAGGAAAAAAGAAAGAAAGGCGTTGATTTTATAAGATAAACAACTTGGTCGTTATAACCAGAGTTGGGTAAGGGAGTTAGTTACGTGTGGGGAAGGTGTTAGCACCCCACAACGCCCCTTTCGGGTTCCCTATGACAGATCAATTCATTTAAAGAAAAGACTTCGAGAAATTACGCGATTACCCTATTTTATTACATAATATTGAAATGACTATCTACATAATTTTATATAAATAAAACTAAATAAAGTAATAAAAGAAATATTAAAATGGCTATCTACATGATTTTATTCTACATGACGTAATAAATAAAACAATAAATAAAGCAATAAAAGAGAAGGGAATTGAAAAGAACCTCCGTAGCAAGCTTTATATTGAGAATCTCGAGCTGTGAGGATGCGTTTTGGCAACCTCTCTCTCTATACAAGACTCTCCTTACCAATACAAGATCAACTCTCCTAAAAATTTAAAGAAGAATCAAATGCCGGAATATAATTCCTTAACCGATTGTTACCTATTTAAGGCAATCGGAAAGATCATTCGAGAGAGGGAGAGAAGTAGACAAGTGCTCTAAAGTGTTTCAGAGCTCTCTGAAGTGTCTGTGGTTGTGAAAAAGTGACAAATGAGCCTCCTATTTATAGTTTTCGCAGCTGGCGCACTTCGGGACCACCGTCTGGAGTGGGACGGCCGTCTGGATTGGGACGGCCGTCTGGATTGGGACGGCCGTCCCAAATGGCAAAATTACACAGGGCGAGACCACCAGGGGACCCGGGACGGCCGTCCCACTTAAACTGGGACTTGGGACGGCCGTCCCAACTTCGGGACGCGCGTCCCAACTGGCTGGGGCAGGTTGGGACGGCCGTCTCAACTTTGGGACGGCCGTCTCGACTTGTTCTGGCCAGTTTCGCGCGTTTCGGGACTCCGGGAAGCTTTCCTTGCCTGCTTTGGACGTCAGTTGATGCCGATATGTGTCTGTTGAAGCTTTATCTTCATATGGGAAGTCTCCTTGGCTCTTATTTGTAATGCTAGACGAGCTTTATCTTGTTACGGGTGATCTCCTTTATCTTTATTTGAGAGACCGGGCAAAATTAGGGGTCTACAAAGAGAAAGGGTGCCATGAGGAGGAATTCATCTAATTTTCACTCTCCTAGTTGGAAGGACAAAAATAAGAAGGAGGGTGGATCATCAACAAGCAATTCCAATGTTATAGCTCATAGAAATCAAAATAAGTCTGATGAGGCACTTAAGAAAACAAGGAGTAGTGAGGTTAAGTGTTTCAAATGTTTGGGAAGAGGTCACATAGCTTCTCAATGTCCCACTAAGAAGACTATGTTACTTAAGGAGGATGGAGAAATAATTAGTGAATCTTCTTTAGATTCTCCATCTAGTGATGACAATGAGCATGAAGATGAAAGAGAGTTAGAAGGAGATTTGTTCATGATTAGAAGGATGTTGGGTAGTCAATCAGTTGAATTGAATGATTGTCAAAGAGAAAATATTTTTCATGCAAGGTGCCTCATTCAAGGGAAGTTGTGCTCTTTAATCATAGATGGTGGGAGTTGCACTAATGTGGCTAGTGCACAGTTGGTTTCAAAAATGAATTTGGAGACTAAGCCACACCCAGGACCTTACAAACTTCAATGGCTTAGTGAAGATTGTGAGATGACCATGAATAGGCAAGTTGAAGTGGGTTTTTCAATAGGGAAATATGAAGATTCTGTTTTGTGTGATGTGGTGCCTATGGAGGCTTGTCATTTACTTCTTGGGAGACCATGGCAGTATGATAGGAGAGTTATGCATGATGGTTTCACTAATAAGTTCTCTTTTATGCATAAAGACCGCAAAATTACTCTTGCACCTTTGGTTCCAAGAGAAGTTAGTGAGGATCAACTGAAAATGAGAAAGAAAAGAAAAGAAGAAAGAAAATAAAAAGAGAGAGAAAAGAGAAAAGAAAAAGAGAGTAAAAAGAAAAAGGAAAAAGAGGAAGAAAAAGAGAAAGAGAGAAAAAAATCAAATCTGTTTATAAAAGAAAAAGAAGTCAAAAGAGTTATGCAATTGAGAAAACCAATACTTTTACTTTTGATTAAAGAAAGTAAATCAAATAGTTCATGCTTTACTAACTCTCTTCCAAAAGAGGTTTCTTCTTTGTTGCAGGATTTTGAAGATGTTTTTCCCAAAGAAGTGTCTATAGGTCTACCCCCTCTTAGGGGTATTGAGCATCAAATTGACCTTATTCCAGGAGCTTCATTGCCTAATAGACCAGCCTATTGAAGCAATCCCCAAGAAACCAAGGAGATTCAAAAGCAAATTGAAGACTTAATGCAAAAGGGGTGGGTTAAAGAAAACTTGAGTCCATGTGCAGTCCCAGTCATTCTAGTCCCTAAGAAAGATGGAACTTGGAGGATGTGCACAGATTGTAGAGCTATCAATAACATCACGGTAAAGTATAAACATCCCATTCCTAGGTTAGATGACTTGTTGGATGAATTGTATGGTGTTTGTATCTTCTCTAAAATTGACTTGAAAAGTGGATATCATCAAATCAGAATTAGAGAAGGAGATGAGTGAAAAACAACTTTTAAAACTAAATATGGGTTGTATGAGTGGCTAGTTATGCCCTTTGGGTTAACTAATGCTCCAAGCACTTTTATGAGATTGATGAACCATGTCTTGAAAGAGTTTTTAGGCAAATGTGTAGTGGTGTATTTTGATGATATTCTGATATATAGCACTAATTTTGATTTGCATGTTGAACATTTGCGTGTTGTCATGAATGTGCTTAGAAAGGAAAAATTATTTGCTAATCTTGAAAAATGTACCTTTTGCACTGATCATGTTATGTTCTTGGGATTTGTTGTGAGTTCTAAAGGGGTACAAGTTGATGAGGAAAAGATTACAGCCATCCAAGAGTGGCCTACCCCTAAGAATGTGAGTGAAGTGAGAAGCTTTCATGGGTTAGCTAGTTTCTATAAGAGGTTTGTTAAAGACTTTAGTACTTTGGCTGCACCTCTTAATGAAATAGTGAAAAAGCATGTTGGGTTTAAATGGGGTGAAAAACAAGAAAATGCATTTTCTGAACTTAAACACAAACTATCTAATGCCCCCATTCTTGCATTACCAAATTTTGCAAAATCTTTTGAAATTGAATGTGATGCATCTAATGTGGGTATTGGGGCTGTTTTGCTACAAGAAGGTCATCCAATTGCTTATTTTAGTGAGAAGTTGAATGGGGGTGCCCTAAATTATCCCACCTATGATAAAGAATTGTATGTCTTAGTGTGTGCTTTACAAACTTGGCAGCATTACCTTTTACCAAAAGAGTTTGTAATTCATAGTGATCATGAATCTCTGAAATACTTAAAGGGACAAGGTAAGTTAAACAAGAGGCATGTCAAATGGGTTGAGTTCTTGGAGAAATTTCCATATGTCATCAAGCATAAAAAGGGAAAAGGGAATGTAGTAGTTGATGCACTTTCTAGGAGACATGCATTACTTTCTATGCTTGAAACTAAATTGTTTGGTCTTGAATCTTTGAAAGACATGTATGTGAATGATGTGGATTTTGCTGAAACTTTTGCTGCATGTGAAAGGTTTTCTAAAAATGGATACTTTAGGCATAATGGATTCTTATTTAAAGCAAATAAATTGTGTGTGCCTAAGTGTTCCATTAGAGAGTTGCTTGTGAGTGAATCACATGAAGGGGGTTTGATGGGTCATTTTGGGGTTCAAAAGACTTTAGAAATTTTGCAAGAGCATTTCTTTTTGCCTCATATGAAACGTAATGTGAATAAGTTTTGTGATCACTGCATTGTGTGTAAAAAGGCTAAATCTAAGGTTAAGTCTCATGGGTTGTATACTCCTTTACCTGTTCCTAAATATCCTTGGACTGACATTTCTATGGACTTTATTTTAGGGCTGCCTAAAATAAAGAATGGAAAGGATTATGTGTTTGTTGTTGTTGATAGGTTTTCTAAGATGGCACATTTCATACCTTGCAAGAAGGTAGATGATGCTTGTCATGTGGTTGATTTGTTTTTCAAGGAAGTAGTAAGGCTACATGGGTTGCCGAGGAGCATTGTGAGTGATAGGGATTCAAAATTCCTTAGTCACTTTTGGAGGACCTTGTGGGATAAGATTGGTACTAAATTATTGTTTTCTACTACTTGTCACCCACAAACTGATGGTCAAACTGAGGTAGTCAACAAGATTTTAGGCACATTGCTTAGGACTATTTTAAAGAAAAATCTTAAGACTTGGGAAGCATGTTTACCGCATGTTGAGTTTGCTTATAATAGGGTTATCCATAGCACCACTAATTGTTTACCATTTGAGATTGTGTATGGATTTAATCCTTTGACTCCTCTTGATTTGTTGCCTTTGCCTAACATTTCTATGTTTAAGCATAAGGAAGCACATGCTAAAGCAGAATATGTGAAGAAGTTGCATGAGCAAGTAAAAGCTCAAATTGAAAAGAAGAATGAGAGCTACGCAAGGCAAGCTAACAAGGGTAGGAAAAAGGTGGTGTTCCAACCTGGTGATTGGGTTTGGGTACACATGAGAAAGGAAAGGTTTCCTGAACAAAGAAAGTCTAAACTTCAACCTAGAGGAGATGGGCCATTCCAAGTCTTAGAGAATATCAATGATAATGGTTATAAGATTGATCTACCAGGAGAGTATAATGTAAGTTCTTCTTTTAATGTTGCTGACTTGACTCCTTTTGATGCAGGAGATGAATTCATAGATTTGAGGACAAATGCTGCCCAAGAAGGAGGGAATGATGTGGACATAAAGGCCCAAGCCCATAACGAGAAGGATCAAGACCAAGATCCAATCCAAGACTTAGGTGGACCTATGACAAGAGGCAAGCTCAGAAAAACACCAGAGGCATTGCAATACAAAGTGACCAATTTGCTAAAGGCCCAACTATTAAAAGATCCAAACATGGAGGAGTCTAGACCTATCACATGCATAGAATGTTTGGAGAGCTAGGAGGCCCAACTAAAAGATTTAGTTTTTATTATTATTATTATTTTATGTTCTACAGTGGAGATTTGAACCCAAGACCCAAAGCTTATAATGTCTTCACTGAACCATCTGAGCAACTTAACTTTGCTTGGGATATTAGGATTTTAATTTATCTTTATTTCCTGCAATGAGACAAACTCATAAACTTAAGTTGTATGTAAGAATTAATGGTTGAGTTCAAGAGGGGGGGTGAATTGAACTTTTGAAATCTTTTTCGAAAAACTCTTTCTTTTGGAAGAATGGTTAATCTTTATCCAATCTTTTATTAGGCAGATTTGGTTTAAAACAAAGCAAGAATTTTAAAGAGATGAAAGCAGAAATTCAACACAAGAGTTTATATTGGTTCACTCTTTCCCAGAGCTACATCCAGTTCTTGACAAATCTGCCAAGTTCCACTAATTCCAAGTGAAAATACAAACCAGTAGATATACACCAATCTACCCCAAGAACTATCTTACAACACCACAAGATAGACTCTTGAATTAACCACCCAGTAACCAAACCCAGTTACTATAACTAGTGCAGATTCAAACCCAATCTACACAATTAAACTTTGTACAAGTATATGGAAAGAATAAACCTAGACTGCAGCTTTTACAATATAGAAGTCCAGAAGCAATTTCCCTAACTCAGAACTTTCTCTCTTAATGAACTTTCAACAATCTTGATCTAAACGCCTTATGATATGAAAAGTTTATGAATGCACGGAGAAAGGCACGAATATGAGAGCTCTAAGATTGCTTTCAAATGTTTTCCAAATTGTGTGTTCAAAAGAGAAATCAAAACTGTATTTATAAAGTAAAAGTGAGAAACTGATAGATTCAATCAATTTTAAAATAGCTTAAAGTAGCAGATGACCGATCAGAATACCTTTATGACCGATCAGAACCAGGTATGATCGATTAGAATTGAGTTGTGATCGATTAGAGTCAGATATGATCGATTAGAATTGAGTTGTGATCGATCAGAATATTTTTCAATCGATTAAAATGTCATTTCAATCGATTGATTTCATTTAAAAACTAATTCAATCGGTTGTTCCGAGTTTTTAATGGATTGAAACAGTTTAGAAAAATTGGTAGCTCTATGTTTCAATCGATTAAAAGATATTTCAACATATTGAAATCCTGTGATACCTCAAAGTGAAAAATAACATCTCTCTGTTTCAACAGATTGAACTTGATTTCAACAGATTAAAATTGTGAAACCTTTAATATGAAAAAATCATTAAGAACATTTTAACCTGTTGATTCTGCGATTCAATCAATTAAAATTTTGACAGCATATGAACATTTCCTATTTTAAGTGATTTTAACAGATTGAAACTTCTTTTTAACAGATTGAAAAAAACTCAGTTTGTTCTTTTAATGCTTAAAGAGTTTTTTTCATGCAGTAAAATAAGTTCAATGAGATGCATCATTTAAAGGCGCTTATCACAAGATCTATTGATCAATCAAGAGATTAAATTCTAAGCTAATAACCTATTCACCTACACACCCACAAACTAAACTCTATAAACTCTGTCGCCGCCGTCAAAAAGAGGCGGTCGGAGTGACGCGATGGTTTCGACCTTTTTTGTTTTTTTCGCGTTTTTTATGGGTAGTTACAACGCCTTTACGTTTTCCAATAACCGGGCTAACCTAGGGGCGAGGTTTTCGAAAGGGCGTCCTTGAGTTGTCCGATAACTGGGCTAACCCAAGGACCAGTTTTGTGGGGTTCTGTGGAGTCGCCACCGATGTTTTTACCAAAAACATCGGAAAAGGGGTTTTAAAAGGCGTTGGTTTTCAAAAACCAACTTTGGTCATTAGAACCAGAGTTGGGTAAGGGAGTTAGTTACGTGTAAAGGGAGTATTAGTCCCTTTACGACGCCCCTTTCGGGTTCCCTATGACAGGCCAACTATTTAAAAATATTTAAACCGATGAAAATTACGCTTTTGCCCTTTTTATTTTGCGGAATTTAAAATTATGACTACATGGCCCTAATCTATTGCATAATTTAGAATTTAAAGCAGTAAAAGATAGAGAGGGAGAATTTAAACCTCCGAAGCAAGCTTTTTATTTTATTTCTTTAAAAGAAATGGGTGCTTTTTGGCAGCCCTTCACTCTACACGACGCTGGAAACTCTTCTAGACGTCGAAAAACGCTCACAAAAGCACTCAGAAGCTCCGGAAATGCGTCGGAGGGATTCTAGAGAGAAGTTTTTAGAGAGAAGGGAGAGCTAAAGCTTGTGGGGTGTGGAAATGAGGGGATGGAGGCCCCTATTTATAGGTTTTCGCGCCTGGCAGTGGCGAGACCGCCGTTCTTGTCTGACAGGGTCGAGACCGCCGTCTCGTCATGCCAAAGTGGCGAGACCGTCGTCTCGCCAAACGAGACCGCCGTCTCGTCATTCGCATGTGGCGAGACCGCCGTCTCGTTTGGTGAGACGGCGGTCTCGCCATTTGCGTGAGGCGAGACGGCGATCTCGATTTCGAGACAGCGGTCTCGTCCCAAAAAGGCGAGAAAACTTATTTTTGTGTAGAAAATCCCTCCTATCCTAGTATGGGGCCTAATAGTCTCTCCTAGTGGCTTGTTAGGCTTCGTCCATCTTCGAATAGGAGGTCTTCTTCTCTTTATTTGGAGGTCGGGCAAGATTTGGGGTCTACAGCTGCCCCCCCTTTACCCGACCAGTCGGTTGCCGGCCTTTTGTGCCAAGGTGATCGATTGGAGGGTAAAGGAGTTGACCCTCTTGCCCGGTTGCCCTTCAGATGTTCCGTCTTTGCGGCGGATGATCCTCTGGGGGAAATGTTGTGCGCTTCTGGGATGCTCCTTCTGACAGTAGCTGATCCCTTCGGCTGATGAGTATGAACCCCCATATGGTTTTGACGAGTATGAACCCTCGCCCGGTAAGCCCCCTTTTGTAAGGCCCGATGAGTATACACCCCCATCTGGTGTTTGACGAGTATGAACCCCCGTCTGGTAAACCCCCTTTTGTAAGGCCTGATGAGTACACACCCCCATCTGGTGTTAAGCCTTCGGATGCTCCATCTTGCGGTAGCTGATCCTTTGGCTGTGGTGGCGGCTTACTGCTCTAGCTCATGCGCCGATGTGAAACCTTGGGATGCTCCTTCGACGCGGTAGCTGACCCCTTGGTTGACGAGTACGAACCCTCATCTGGTTTGGTGCCTCTGGATGCCCCTTCTTGTGGTAACTGATCCTTTGGCTATGGTGGCGGCTTACTGCTCTAGCTCATGCGCCGACTCCTTGGGGAGTGATTTCCGTGTTGGTAGATGTTCTTGGACCTCTTTGAATGGTCATCCGGGTTGTACCGGGGATTTAGCAGGTGCTCATCCAGCTTGCTTGTTTGCTGGGGATTCTTTGTTTTTGACTTTTGGTGGCGACTATCCGACTCTTGCTGGCTGGTCGGATGAGTCTTGTTTTCTGTTCGACTCTGATTTGGTAGTCGAAATTTTGTTGGTTGAGGTGATTGCTTGTCTTAATCCTGCCTCTTTCTCGCGGTTTTATCTCTTTTTTCTCACGATTTTTAGGATTTTGGCTTTTCTTATTGAGCGTATGCTTTTTTCCTTTTTAAGCTTTTTTGTTACGCTGACTTTTTCTTTTCCCTTTGTTGAGCCCTTGATTGTTTGGACTCTTTTGATTGTTGATGATGACGGGCTCTTGAAACCTTTATTCTCCATTGGGGAGTGTGGAGAAGGCTTTCGTTTGACGGCGATGTTGAGCCATGATAATTTTGTGTTGCCTCCATGGATCCTTTTGGGGATGACTAAGCCTTTCCGTCGGCTTTTCTTTTATAATGTTGGATGATCGTACCCTCCTTTATTGGGTAGTGTTGCCTCCTCCCAAAAAGGGGCGGTCGGAGCGAAGCGATGGTTTTTTTGACCCTCTTGATTTTCGCGTTTTTTATTGGTGGTTACAACGCCTTTAGGTTGTCCGATAACCGGGCTAACCTAGGGGCGAGGTTTTCGAAAGTATCCTTGGGTTGTCCGATAACCGGGCTAACCCAGGGACTTATTTAACTTGGGTTCTATGGAGTCGCCACCGATATTTTTACCATAAACATCAGAAAAGGGGTTTAAAAAGGCGTTGGTTTTCGAAAACCAACTTTGGTCATTAGAACCAGAGTTGGGTAAGGGAGTTAGTTACGTGTAAAGGAAGTGTTAGTTCCTTTACGACGCCCCTTTCGGGTTCCCTATGATAGGCCGGCTACTTTGGATAAATAATTAAACTAGAAAATTGTGCTTTTACCCTTTTATTATGCGGTATTTAGAGATTGTGACTACATGGCCCTAGTATCTATTGCATACATTTAAATGAAAGCGGTAAAATTAGAAGGAGAGAGAATGTGCACCTCCAAAGCAAGCTTTTTATATATTTCTCTTTAAAGAGAGGGTGCGCTTTGGCAACCCTTCACTCTACAACTCTCAGAAAACTCCGGAAATGCCTCGGAGGGATTCTAAAGAAGATTTAGAATGCTCTGTTTATGCCTAAAGACACTCAGAAGCTCCGGAAATGCCTCGGAGGGATTCTTAGAGAGAGAAAGTCTAGAGAGAAGGGAGAGCTATGTTGATTCTGTGTGTAAAAAGGGAGAAATGACGCCCCTATTTATAGTTTTTCGCGCCTGATAGGTCGAGACCACCGTCTCCTCTGACAAGGTCGAGACCGCCGTCTGGAAAATCTAGACCGCCGTCTCGACTAGGCAGAGGGTCGAGACCGTCGTCTGGAAAATCCAGACCGTCGTCTCGACTATGCGGGAATCGAGACCGCCGTCTGGAAAATCCAGACCGCCGTCTCGACCTTTACAGGAATCGAGACCGCCGTCTGGAAAATCGAGATGGCGGTCTCGTCCTGGCGTTGAGACGAGACGGCGGTCTGGTCCTTCCAGACGGTGGTCTCGTCCCTTCAGGGCGAGAAACTTTATTTTCGGGCCAAAAAACCTTCCTATCTTGGTACGGGGGCCTAATAGTCTCTCCTAGTGGCTTGTTAGGCTTTGGTCGTCTTCAAATAGGAAGCTTTCTGACTTTATTTTGAGGCCGGGCAAGATTTGGGGTCTACAGCTGCCCCCCCTTTACCTGACTAGTCGGCTGCTGGCTTTGTTGTGCCAGACAGGTAGACAGGAAGGTAAAGGAGTTGACCCTCTTGCCTGGCTACCCTTCGGACGTCCCGTTTTGTGGCGGATGATCCTCTGGGGAGATGTTGTATTGTGCACCTCTGAGATACTACTTCTGATGTAGCCGATCCCTTTGGTTGACACGTGGTAGAATCCTCCGGATACTACTTCTGACGTAGCCGATCCTTTGGTTGATGGGTATAAACCCCCCATCAGGCTGGTAGTTGCAGTCCGTTGTGTGGGACTGGATGGGTATGAACCCCCCATCAGGCTAGTACGGTCCGTTGTGTGGGACCGGATGAGTATGAGCCCCCCATCAGGGTGGTACGGTCCGTTGTGTGGGACCGGATGGGTATGAACCCCCCATCAGGGTGGTAGTGGCGGCTTACTGTTCAGGTGGCCCATGCGCCGGCTCCTGGGGAATAATTTTTGTGTTGGTAGCTTGTTCTTGTACTTTTTGAATGTTCATCCGGGCTGTGCCGGGGATTTTGTTGGTTGTCCATCCAGCTCCATTGGTTGCTGGGGATTTCTTGTTTTTAACTTTTTGTGGTGGTTATCCGACTCTTGCTGGTAGGTCGGGTTTTCTTTGTTTTGTTCGACTTTTTGGTAGTCGATTTTTATTGGTGATGGTTTAACCCTGCCTTTTTTCGCGGTTTTATCTCTTTTTCCTCGCGATTTTCGGATTTTGGCTTTTTCCTTGAGCGTATGCCTTTTCCTTTTAAGCTTTTTGTTACGCTGACTTTTGTAAAGGGTGGCAAAAGGTCAGCGAAGTCGTACCGGGATACCCTTTTTTAAGAATGCAGGTATGAATGCTTTTTGATTTTTTATTTGTTTGTTTTGCTTTTTGACAAAGTCGTTTTTGTGCGACTACTTGTGCGTGTAAATGCTTTGTATGCAATTTGTTTTAGTTGAGGACATCTAGAAAGTGACCGGTGCTTCCTTCTTTTTGTTCTCTCGTGATTATTCTTTTTGCACTTTTTGTTTTAACCCTATCTTTTGCCTAGACCGCCCTTTGCGGGTTTTCGATCTAGCGGGTTTTTTTAATTCCTTGTGTGAGACATTTTGATGGGCTTCTTCCTTTTTACGAAAGCCTTATCTTTTGCCTAGACCGCCCTTTGCGGGTTTTCGATCTAGCAGGCTACCCTGTACTTTTTACTTGGGACGGCCCTGGTTGGTGATGTGCGTCTTTTTGTTTTTATGCTTTCTTGAATTGCTTGTTTTATGCATGCTCATATTTCGTTAATACAGAGGCATTTACGCAAGTAGGTAAAGAGAAGAAAAGACAATTTTATTGATATAAACAGATGGTTTATTTTTACATGGGGGTTTACAAAAGAATTTGTAAGCATGGCTGGCCAAGGTTGGCTAGACTGTATGAGGGTGCCACAATCATGTCTGTGATCTTTGTTTCCCCGTTTTTCCTGGTCCCTTCAGTTGAGATGCCCGAGTCCGGAGTGAAGATTATGCGAAGTCTGCTTGTTTTCATAGGTATTACCTTAGTCGCCTTTGCGGTTTTCGGCTAAGGTAGTCATTGCTCTATTTTCATCGTCATTTTTTGTTGTGTTTTTTTTTTTTTTTTTTGCCCTATCTTTTGCCTAGGATGCTCTTTGCGAGTTTTCATCCTGACAGGTCATGAGCAATGTCTTTTAGGCGTAGTATTTTTTCACCGCATCTGAGTTGACAGGGTATCGGAGCTCTTCTCCGTCCATGTTGGTGAGGATAAGGGCTCCTCCTGAGAAGGCTCGCTTGACCACAAAGGGTCCTTCGTAGTTAGCTGCCCATTTCCCGATTTTGTCTTTTTGGGCTGGAAGTAGTTTCTTCACTACTAGATCTCCCTCTTGGAAAGCGCGGGGATTGACCTTCTTGTCGTAGGCCTTCTTGATTTCCGCTGATAAGCTTGCCCCCGACATATGGCGTCCAGTCGTTTTTCTTCAATTAGGTTCAATTGATCATACTGGTTCTGGACCCATTCAGCTTCTGTTAATTTGGCTTCCATGACAACCCGCAGAGAGGGTATCTCGACCTCTACTGGTAGTACGGCCTCCATTCCGTATACGAGGGAAAATGGGGTAGCCCCTGTGGAGGTCCGTATTGACGTTCGGTAACCATGTAGGGCGAAAGGAAGCATTTCATGCCAGTCTTTATAGGTGACCACCATTTTCTGAATGATTTTCTTGATATTTTTATTGGCTGCCTCTACTGCACCGTTCATCTTAGGTCGGTACGGAGAGGAATTGTGGTGCTGGATTTTGAAGTCTTGACATAATTCCTCCATCATCTTATTGTTGAGATTAGTCCCGTTATCAGTAACGAGCCTATGAGGGATGTCGTACCGACATATAATGTTTTTCTTGATGAAGGTGGTCACCACTTTCCGGGTTACCTGTGCATATGACGCCGCCTCAACCCACTTGGTGAAATAGTCGATTGCTACCAATATGAAGCGATGGCCGTTAGATGCTTTGGGTTCGATGGGTCCGATGACATCCATGCCCCACATAGAAAATGGCCATGGTGTGACCAGGTTGCTGAGAGGTGCGGGCGGCACATGAATGTTATCGGCGTATACTTGGCACTTGTGACATTTCTTGGCATATTGGTGACAGTCTGCTTCCATCGTGGACCAATAGTACCCTGCCCTGAGGATTTTCTTTGCCATGACATGCCCGGGTGCGTGGGTTCCAAAAGTCCCTTTGTGGATTTCTTTTATCAGTGTTTGGGCTTCTTCTAGGTTCACGCACCTTAAGAGAGTGGAATCGGGGCTCTTTTTGTAGAGGGTTCCTTCAATCAACGTGAACCCTATGGCCCTCTTGCGAATGGTTCGCTTATCATTGTCACTGATTCCCTTGGGGTATTCGCCCTTCATGAGGTACCGCTTAATGTCATGGTACCATGGGTTTTGATCGTGTTCGCCATTTACTGCCATGCAGAAAGCTTGTTTATCATGCAGTTTGACTTGAATGATTGGCATCTCATGTTCCTGGTCCAGGGCAAACATGGATGATAGAGTGGCGAGGGCGTCGGCAATTTGATTGTCCTCCCTAGGGATATACTAGAAAGTGACACTTTCCATTCTCGAGACCAGCTCGTGGATGTACTCTAGATATGGGATCAATTTTGAGTTTCGGGTTTCCCACTCACCTTTAAGTTGATAGATGACAAGGGATGAGTCACCGAATATTTTGAGCTTAGTGACCCCATGATCTAAAGCCGCTTGGATTCCTAATGCACATGCTTCGTATTCGGCCATATTGTTGGTGCAATCGAAATTAAGTCTGGCCGTTACAGGAATGTGTTTTTTCTCGGGGGATATCAAAATAGCTCATACCCCGTGCCCAAGCATGTTGGAAGCCCCATCGAAGAACATGGTCCACATCTCTTCTTTGGTCTCTTCGTGTTCGATGTGCATGATATGCTCATCGGGAAAGTCGTCTTGTAAGGACTGGTATTCATCTGTGGATCCCTGGGCTAGATAATCCGCTAGGGGACTTCCCTTAATAGCTTTCTGGGTGACATGGATAATGTCAAATTCTGAGAGGAGAACTTGCCACCTAGCTATTCTTCCAGTCAAAATGGGCTTCTCAAATAGGTACTTGATTGGATCTATTTTGGAGACCAACCATGTTGTATGTCGGGCCATATACTGTCTGAGACGTTGAGTGACCCACACCAATGCGCAGCAAGTCTTTTCAAATGGTGTATAACGGGTTTCGCATTTCGAGAATTTCTTACTGAGATAATAAATGGCTCGTTCCCTTCTTCCGGTTTCATCATGTTGGCCGAGCACACATCCCATTGACTCTTCGAGAACTGACAAATATAGGATCAGAGGTCTCCCTTCAACGGGTGGTACCAATACTGGTGGATTGGTTAAACAGGTTTTGATTTTATCAAACGCCTGTTGGCATTCTTCGTTCCACACCGTTGGCTGATTCTTGCGCAACAGTTTAAAGATTGGGATGCATTTATCTGTTAACTGCGCGATGAAACGGGCAATGTAGTTTATCCGACCCAGAAACCCTCTGACCTCCTTTTCTGTGCTTGGTGGGGGCATTTCCAAAATTGCCTTTGTTTTATCGGGGTCCACCTCGATTCCTCTTTCACTGACAATGAACCCTAGGAGTTTTCCTGATCGTACTCCGAAAGTACATTTTGCCGGGTTTAGCTTAAGTTGGTACTTCCGAAGCCGATCGAAAAGTTTTCGGAGATATTGAATGTGGTCCATTTCATTTCTGGACTTGGCGATCATGTCGTCCACATATACTTCTATTTCCTTGTGGATCATGTCGTGGAATAGTGTGACCATAGCCCTTTGATAGGTTGCCCCCGCATTTTTCAGTCCAAATGGCATCACTCGGTAGCAAAAGGTACCCCATGGTGTAATGAAGGAGGTTTTCTCCCTATCCTCAACGGCCAACTTGATCTGGTTATACCCCGCATACCCGTCCATGAAGGAATACAACGTGTTAGTAGCGGTATGGTCTACCAGCGTGTCTATATGTGGTAGGGGAAAGTCGTCCTTTGGACTTGCTCGATTGAGGTCCCTATAATCCACGCAGACCCTGACCTTCCCGATCTTTTTGATGACGGGTACGATGTTAGCCAACCACTCTGGATATTTGGAAACTACCAGAAAATTGGCATCCAACTGCCTTTGTACCTCCTCCTTTATCATTAGGGACCAATCTGGTTTGATTCTCCTGAGCTTTTGCTTTACAGGTCGGAACCCCTCTTTCAGTGGCAATCTGTGTTCCACTATACTCGTGTCAAGCCCAGGCATGTCATGGTATGACCAAGCGAATACATCTATATATTCTTTCAGAAGCAGTATTAACCCCTTTTTCATGCTGCTTTCCATTTGGGTGTCGATGTTTACCTTCTTCTCTTCATCCTCTTTTCCCAAGTTGACAGTCTCTATTTCCTCCTGGTGCGGTTGTATGATGCGTGTTTCCTTTTCCAGCATCCTTTGCATATCCGGAGAAATGGTCTCCTGCTCACTGTCGGACTCAATCCATTCATCTTCCGTTTCCAGAGTCCATGGAGATTCATCAATCATAGACATGATGTGTTTTGGGTTCTGTTTTAGTTATAGATTTTATTATTCAATTTATCTTTGAAAGAATAATAAATAGAAGAGGGAAAAGAATGAATATGACAAAATGCCTCATATATTAATGAAAATGAGAATGTATTTACAAGCCCTTTTAATCAAAAATTCCTGTGGCCGCGGGCGGGGACCACAGGAGATGTAGAGAAAAGCTTAAAAAAAGATCCTAGGGCTGATCCTCCCAGTCCTCCCTCTCTGCTACTCCGGCTTTGACAGAGGCTTGTCATCTGTGCTGGAAGCAGAGGCGTCAAAAGTAATCCACCCGACGTCGATTAATTCTTGAACCCGATACTTAAGGGTCAAGCAATTCTCTGTAGAGTGATCGGGTGATCCCGAATGGTAAGCGCATTTTTCGTTCGGCTTGTACCATTCGGGGTAGGGAGGCTCCAACTGTTTTTTGGGAGGGACACAGGTTAGGAGCTTAGCTTCCAGCAGCTGAGGTAGCAGCAGTCCATAGGAAGTGGAGATTGGAGTGAACTTCCTTTCTTTCTTGCGGGGCTGCCTGGGCGTTTGCGTGGTAGAAGAAGGAGTGGCGAAGTTGATTGCATGCACAGATTCGTCCTTCTTCTTGCCGGCAGGCTTCCTGAAGGAGACACCTGCTTGGGAAGACTGTGTGATCTTCCCGCTCCTCAGTCCTTGCTCCACCCTCTCGCCCACAGTGACTATGTCCGAGAAGAGGTTGGAGGTACTGGCTATTGCCTTATCGTAGTACACTCCAGTCAGTGAGTCGATGAACATAGCCACTGTTTCCTTGTCCGTCAAAGGAGGCTCTATCTGGGCTGCCATTTCCCTCCACCTTTGGGCGTACGCTTTAAATGGATCGTCGTTCCTCTTGCTCAGAGTTCTAAGATCTGATCTGTCGGGTGTCAGATCGATGTTGTATCGGTAACGACGAAGGAAAGTGTCTGCCAGCTGTTTCCAGTTCTGGACCTGCCCTCTCTCCAACTGCATGTACCAGTTGAGAGTCGTGTCCACTAGACTCTCCTGAAAGCAATGGATCAGGAGTTTCTCGTTGTCAGCATGGGCGGCCATCTTACGACAATACATCGTAAGATGGTTCTTAGGGCAGGTCATCCCGGCGTACTTGGGGAAGTCCGGGATCTTGAATTTGGGAGGGAAGCGGATGTCCTTTACGAGGCACATGTCGGCCACCTCCTTGACGTCGAAGTTATGCCCTTCGACCGCCTTCAGCCTCTCCTCTAGGGCGGAGAGTTGTTGTTTGGACACTTCTGGAGTAAGGATGCGTGCAGTCTTAGCATCCTTCCCGCCGAAGAAGTATTCCTCCTCCTCTTCCTCATGAGGAGGGACATTTTCAGCTTGGCCCTCGCCGTCCTTGCTCTGGCCTTGGCGTATGACCTCCATCAATTGGGCTACCTGCTCCCGGAGGGTATCGACTTACGCAGAAAGTTTTCGGTTCTGCTCCTCTAATTTTTCCATCGCCTTTACTTTTTGTGCACGAGTACGAGCGGGGAGAGGACCAGCCACTTTCTAGAATGCCCGAAAAAGTTTTATTAATGCATGTTAAGTGCTTAAACTAACATGGGTATGCTTATGCATGAGAGATTCTGTTTGAATGATGCTAAATGTGCTCTCATTTTTATTTTCTCTCTTGGTCTTTCTTTACTCATGGTATGATGCAGTATGAATGAGTTGACTTTGTCAAAAGTTGTTTTATTATATTTTTTGTATTTTTTGTATTTTTATTTGACGTTTTATTTTATAGCCTTTTATCTCTTCTGTCGGAACTGCATGGCTACTTAGCTTACAAAGAACCTGAAACCAGGCTAGCTAAAAGGCAGACTGTCTGAGATAAAATATGGCTTTATGCGAAAGAATATTTATCGTCCCTTATCTCTTTTGTCGGAACTGCGTGGCTACTTAGCTTACAAAGAACCTGAAACCAGGCTAGCTAAAAGGCAGACTGTCCGAGATAAGGGTGTTTATTTGTAAAATATATTTTTTTGTGTTTTTGTTCTGTTGTTTGTTTATGCTATGCAACATACAAATGCAACAATCATATGCACACACAATTCGATCATCCCGAACAGGCGAGAGTTCGTTTTTATCACGAGGTAGGGTTTTCCTGCAGAAAAGTGTATTGGTTAGGGTAGGTTCTAACTGTTCTCACCAGGCTAAGGGCCCCAAGGTGCCCCCATTATAGGGTCCCCACTCTCCAGCCGTCCAACCATGCTCAGCACTAAGGCCAGAGTCGGTCTTGTTGCCAAAAGAGGAAGGTTATCACCTTGAGTGGTGGTTTCCGATCACACTGGTGGGCACAAGGCCCTAACTGCAGTGAACCGTACCTGCCACCCACTCCCTATGGTTTTCTCACTTACCCCCGGGTATAGAGGGAACTGTAGTGTGCAAGGGTTTTGTGTGCAATTTATATTTCAATCAATTGCGTAAGTATAAACAAGCAACAGTTATTTGAAAGCCAAACAATAAAGCATGTTTTAATACAAGGTAGGGTAAAAGCGCTATTTTCTTGGTTTAATTATTTTTAAGCCGGCTCATCACTAAATGGGATCAACTCTCTAGGCATCCCCAGTGGAGTCACCATCTGTCGCCGCCTCCCAAAAAGGGGCGGTCGGAGCGACGCGATGGTTTTTTCGACCCTCTTGATTTTCGCATTTTTTATTGCTGGTTACAACGCCTTTAGGTTGTCCGATAACCGGGCTAACCTAGGGGCGAGGTTTTCAAAAGTATCCTTGGGTTGTCCGATAACCGGGCTAACCCAGGGACTTATTTAACTTGGGTTCTATGGAGTCGCCGCCGATATTTTTACCATAAACATCGGAAAAGGGGTTTAAAAAGGCGTTAGTTTTCGAAAACCAACTTTGGTCATTAGAACCAGAGTTGGGTAAGGGAGTTAGTTACGTGTAAAGGAAGTGTTAGTTCCTTTACGACGCCCCTTTCGGGTTCCCTATGATAGGCCGGCTACTTTGGATAAATAATTAAACTAGAAAATTGCGCTTTTACCCTTTTATTATGCGGTATTTAGAGATTGTGACTACATGGCCCTAGTATCTATTGCATACATTTAAATGAAAGTGGTAAAATTAGAAGGAGAGAGAATGTGCACCTCCAAAGCAAGCTTTTTATATATTTCTCTTTAAAGAGAGGGTGCGTTTTGGCAACCCTTCACTCTACAACTCTCAGAAAACTCCGGAAATGCCTCGGAGGGATTCTAAAGAAGATTTAGAACGCTCTGTTTATGCCTAAAGACACTCAGAAGCTCCGGAAATGCCTCAGAGGGATTCTTAGAGAGAGAAAGTCTAGAGAGAAGGGAGAGCTATGTTGATTCTGTGTGTAAAAAGGGAGAAATGACGCCCCTATTTATAGTTTTTCGCGCCTGACAGGTCAAGACCGCCGTCTCCTCTGACAGGGTCGAGACCACCGTCTGGAAAATCCAGACCGCCGTCTCGACTAGGTAGAGGGTCGAGACCGCCGTCTCGACTAGGCGGGAATCGAGACCGCCGTCTGGAAAATCCAGACCGCCGTCTCGACCTTTACAGGAATCGAGACAGCCGTCTGGAAAATTGAGACGGTGATCTCGTCCTAGCGTTGAGACGAGACGGCGGTCTGGTCCTTCCAGACGGCGGTCTCGTCCCTTCAGGGCGAGAAACTTTATTTTCGGGCCAAAAAACCTTCCTATCTTGGTACGGGGGCCTAATAGTCTCTCCTAGTGGCTTGTTAGGCTTCGGCCGTCTTCAAATAGGAAGCTTTCTGACTTTATTTTGAGGTCGGGCAAGATTTGGGGTCTACAGGTAGAAAAATGGTGACTGGAGCCTTTGATTTCTTAAAGCTCCTATTTTGATGGGTCGCTTGATTGACGACTAGCTCTGCTTTCTCGGGGGCATTATTTGGAGAGTTGGTCTTAATGATTCTGTTTTCAATCACAATTATGGAGCTAGTCTCCTTATATGTATGAATGCTTTTCATTCTGAAGTAATTTCTTTTATTTTTGACAAAGTCATTTTGTGCGACTACTTGTGTGTGGATGCTATTGATGCAAGTTGTTTTAGTTTAAGAGCATTTTTAGAAAGTGA